>ML336249.1:0-75283 GCA_005239505.1 Nicotiana paniculata
ACCTTAATACTTATAGCAAAATAGTATAGAATTTGGGTGTGGTCAAAAAATAGTTGTTCACAGGTCCCATCTGCAAGCAAATACAGATTTAACCAATGGTAGACCTCTGAGAACCGTCAAAAGCCTTTACATTCATAGATCCTTCTTTGATATCGTACAGCCCCTTGCCCAATTTATTAAGTGTTGTCAACGGATAGATGTTGAGGGTGGATCCCCCGTCGATCAGAATCCTGGTGATGAAGTAGTCCTCACACAGCACAGTGATGTGTAGTGCTTTGTTATGACTTAGCCCTTCAGGCGACAGTTCGTCCTCGTGGAAAGTGATCTTGTAACTCTCCAGTACTTGACATACCATATTGGCCATTTCTCCACTAGTTATGTTATTTGGCACATATGCTTCGTTCAGCACTTTCATCAAAGCATTCATGTGTGTCTCTGAATTCTGCAGCAATGACAGAATTGAGATCTGGGCTGGAGTTTTGTTCAGCTGATCGATGACTGAGTATTCCCTGGCCTGCACCTTCCTCCAAAGATCATCTAGGCCTTTCTCAATGATGGGTGGCCTGTTGGAAGAATTCTTTCTAGACTCTGCCAAGTGTTCAAGTGTATAGACCATGTCGGTCCTTGTCATCCCCTGTGCAGCACCAAATTCTTCTATCTTGACTTTACATTTCCTTCTTGATTCAGCCGTGTAATCCCAAGGTACAACATTGTCTTTGAAAGGTGGCGTGGTTGGCACTGTCACTGTGATTGGTGCAGCTACTTTCACTTCAAATGAAATGGGTGCCTTAGCAGGCGGCATAACTTCAACCTCGAACGGCAAATGTGTGTTTGCAGGTGGTGTCATTTCAAGCTTAAATGGGAGTGATGCAGTTACCTCGACGTCTCCGAATGGTTGAATCTGGACTATGATGGGATTAAGAGTGACTGTTGGCTTCTTTGGGTCATCACCTTCTATGATTAACCCGATTGACCCCTCTGGGTCCCAATCTTCTTCTATATCTATCATGTTGATACACCTATGATATGGAAGCGGATTGTTGCGAACATTGGGAGCAACTTCTTTTTCCTGGATGACCTTGTTATCAATCATAGGCTGGATATTATCTTTCAATGAGCGACATTCATCAATTGTATGCCCCTTCATGCCGGAATGGTATGCACAAGTCTTGTTTGGATTGACCCATTGGGATGGATTTTTAGGGGTTATAACAGGGATAGGAGTGACATAACCAGCAACTTTTAATCTTTCATATAGCTGGTCGATGGGTTCAGCAATGATAGTGTATTGTTTAGGAGGTCTGCGATCAAAGTTGGTTCGAGGTCTCGGGAAAGTTTGAGGAGCAGGGGTTGATTGGAAGTGAGATGGCTGAGAGTTTTAGGCATGATAAACATGAGCTGGTTGGGAATATTTGGGGGAAGTAGGATGATATGTAGACGGTCGAGATGGCTAATATGTTGGTGGAGGTGCTGACTGATAGGTGGGCGAGGGTGCTTGACAGGTGAGTGAGGAAGTTCGGTATACCAACGGGGATTTGGGTCCTTGTGCAACCATTACTGTTCCTGCATCTTTCTTCTTGGATATACCACCAGACTGCAAGGCTTTGTTGGAGGCCTGTAGTGCCTCAAAGTTAGTGACTATTCCACTCTTGATACCTTCTTCAATTCTCTCACCCAACTTGATGATTTCAGAGAATTTGTGGTTTTCAATCACCATTAGCCTCTCATAATACTGTGGGTCTTGTGCTTGGATGAAGAATTTGTTCATTTGTTCTTCCTCTAGGGCAGGCCTGACCTTGGCTGCTTGAGATTTCCAGCGAGCGGCATACTCGTGAAAAGTTTCGGTGGGCTTCTTTTTAAGGTTCTGGATGTAGAACACGTCTGGTGCATTCTCCGTATTGAACCTGAATCGGTCCATGAATTCTGATGCCATACTTACCCAGTCGGACCACTTCTTAGGGTTTTGGCTGATGTACCAAGATAAAGCATCTCCTGTGAGGATCCTCATGAACAATTTCATGCGAATCTTCTTATCTCTTCCTACTCCAACCAATTTATCACAATAGGTCCTCAGATGGACCCTGAGATCACCTGTACCATTGAACATTTCGAACTTAGGAGGTTTGTAACCCTCTAGTAGTTCAACATCGGGCTGTATGTAGAGATCTTCGTAGTTCAACCCTTTGACTCCCTTGCTTCCTTCAACGCCCTGAACTCGACTAGTCAGCTTCTTAAGTTCCTTGGCCAAATTCTTAATGAGCATATCCTTCTCACTGGATTCAGGTGTGTAAGAAATGTGTTGGGTGGAGTGAGGTAGAGTCTCCACGTATATGAGGTTGTTCTGATGATCTGGTGTTTGAGCATAGAGGTGGTCACTTGTGGAGTTCTGTGGTTCAGGGATAATTAGCGGGGTATTTCTTTGAGTCTAGCAAGTGTTGTGCTAGTGTTGTGGTGGGATAATTTGATTTTTCGGTGGAGTTGTAGGATGATGATTTGTGGGAGGATTTTGTTTGTTTGGGGGTGTTCTGAGGAGGTATAGGATTTTGAGGGACATCTGGGACACCGAGTGAGAAGGATAAATTTGCCAAGTTCCGGACATGCTCAAGCTCCCCTTGGAGTTTCAACAACCTTTGCTCGAGTTGTGTCATAGCCTCCTTCTGAACTTGAGTGCCTTGATTTTCAGTGGCTTCTGTTCGTTCCACTGGCATTGTGTTTTCTTGTCTGATGTTGCCCAAATCTTCCATTTTGCCTTTGCCTTTTCCCTTAGGTGGACTAGGAGGAGGAGAAGGCGGAGGGCCCTGGATCTTGTATAGTATGACGATGATGCCAGAATGCATGAACCAACCTTTGGGGAGGGGAAATAATAAAAAGAAAGAAAAAAAATAAAAATAAAAGGTAGCCAAGTCAGTGAGGGCTATGAGAAAATATTGCAGTATTTAAACACATAGTGCAGGAATAAAATCGTGTCCTAACTTGGGAGCCTCGTTGTGCCCGAGGTAGGCCTAGCGACAAGTTGATTTGGAGAACTTAGATGCCAAAATGCCTCATTTCATTAATGTAAAATAGACGAATCCAAAATGACACTAAAATAATAAGCAGGAAATAAGGTCACTAATGACATCTGGCCTTATTACATTTGAAAAAAAGCAATGAAAAGGAAACAGAGACTACTTGGTCCCAGAAGGACCTTCCCCAGGATTGATCTTCTTGGCTCTGTCAATCAGGTTCCCCAGGTAGCTCATTCCCAACAGCAGGTATACCCTTGCTAGATGCCTCCTTCGTTTCCCTTAGCATTCTGGCTTCCTCGTCTTCGCCTCTAGCTCCATCAAACCCTACTCCAAATATTCCATCCTTTCATTAGATTTGATAGCCCTTTCCCTCCACTCATTGATCAGTTCCATATCAGTCTTGTGTTGCTCCAGATGTTTGGCCTCGGACTCACAAACCCTTTTGCGCAGTTTATTATATTCCACTTGAGCCTCAGCCGCTTCGTCTATGACCCTATTTCTACCGATTCCCGGCTCAACTATCCCTGCTATGTTGTCTTCCAACCATGATAGGTAAAAGTGTACATGCCCTGCGTGGTATCTGTCGGGCTCGATGGTGTCCTTTTCTACAATAACCTTTAGATTCCACATATGATTAGCTTCACATTTGTATGGGATGTCGTCGTCCTGAAAATATGCCCTGTAATGGCTTATTTTAGAGACTCGCGGTATAACTTGCTTCCTACCTACCTGTCTCATAACCTCGATGGGAACATAAGGGTATATTCCCCTTAAACCGATCAACACCAGGTGCGGAGCATCCCTTGATCTGATGATGAATTCACTGGTAAGGAACCATTCGAACATCCATTGAACTTGGTCCTCGGTCAAATTGTCAAAAAGCTGCGCCTATTCTGTAGCATTTTCCGGTTGAGCAAACCTGTCTGGGATGTAGGTCATTCTCTTAGGGTGATGGAAGTCTATATGATCATTACACACCCTTCGTGGAAATTCTTGACGATATTGACCCATTTGGAGATGCTCCAATAACCAAACCTATAGTAGCAGATTGAAACCCTCAAAGTGTTTGAACCCCTTTTGGCAGCGGTCCAAGGCTCGATATATGTCTGCTATTATCATAGGGATAATGGTATATGTTTTCCCTTTGATCCCCTCCATTAAGGTTTTGGATACCATAGCCAGTCTAGTGTGAATCCTATCTCCTTTGCTTGGAAATACTATCATACCCAGGAAGCAAACAACGAACACAAAAACCCTGCGGTGAATATGACCCAAGGAAGTAATAGAGAACTCATTGTGGAAAATACGACAGGATTTTCTACAGCCGTATCGTTCATAGAGATAGTCAAAAGGTATATAGGACTCTGTCAAGCACTCTAAATCATCGTTATTTTTCAAACCCATCATTTACAGGAACCCTCTACCAACAAACCTGGGTTGTCCCAAGGTAATCCCGCGAAGCCCCCTATCTTCTCCAAGAGGGGGGTCATTTCTATGTTGCCAAAACGGAACACAGACCTTTCTGTGTCCTAGAACATAGTGGCTGCTTCGATCAACATATTGTTTGGTTGGATATCCAGTAAAGAGGGCAAGTTTCCGAGGACCCTCTTCACATGGTCTTTGTCACTTGGCGAAAGGTCTTCCCACCAATCCAGCAACAATGGTGGTATTCTTTGGACCATGCCGAACCTGGGTACTTCGTGCCTCATTTTCTTCAAAATAGATAAGGTTAGACCCTTACCCCCGACAGAATCGACTATTTATACACTTATGATTAGCATACATGCATTTAGTTCACCAAATAAATGCACAAAATGTGATTGCGTCTGTTGGGATTATAAAAAACCCGGTGGACTTTTGGATAAGGTTGTCTTAAAGGGTTATTTTGCTGACGACACATTAACCCGGCTAGGTTTGACCATGATGCATATACAATATAACAGAGTAAGGTTTCTATGGGGTTTTATACTGGTACCCTCAAGAGGACAACTTGAGGGGGAAAGGCACGGAACCGTCGACTGCACCGCTGATCGACTAGCTTTACCGCAAATAAGCCTTTCCGAATTTAGGGGTGATATAAAATGGAAGAGCGCAACCACTCATCAAGCTTTGCTATAGGATTTGTATAGGCATGAGTGGAATATGATGTTGAGCATGATTATGCAACAATAAATGAGCAATAAAAGCACGTTGTCATGTATTTGCACGTTATGAAAAAAGTAAATACAAAAATTATGATTGAAAAGCTGTTACAAAGGAAAACAAAAAGAAACATGTCAGTTTTGATTTTGAAAAGAACAAGTACTTGAAAGATATAAACAATTAATTGCACATAAAGGGGGAAAAGGAAAGGTCGCGAGTATTAACAAAATAAAGACAAGTTCACAAAGCAGTTTGAAATGGTAAAAGCCTAGATATGTCCCCAGCAGAGTCGCCATGCTGTCGCACCCCCTCTCTTCTCCTCTCCTTTCGGATCGGTCGGGGTTTTCGACATTAATGGGACAACTCGTTTCCTTTTGGGAAAGGTGTAAGGAATTGAAGAGTCGCCACCTAACGAATTAAGGTGCGTTAGGGAACCTACTAAGGGTCATTTACAAACACAGATTGGATAACCGGAGATAGGGTAAGGGCTTGAAATTACTTCAAGGGGAAGCTGTTAGGCACCCCTCAAAGTCCACAACTATGGTTCCCAGCCAAACAAGCTTTGTGAATTCAGACAAGTAGCAAATAAGCAATTAAAGTTTAAGAAAGTAAAAGATTTTGAAAAGATTCGCAGTCTAAGAACGCATATGTGCTAAAATTTTAAAAGATTTAAGGTCTAAAATACATATGCAAGATTTTGAAAGATTTGTAGTCTAAGCATACATGTGTAGGGGATAGGGGGGCCTAGGTTGTTTATCCTATAGGATCACATCAATACAATGCCCGGTAATCACTCCTCAGAAGAGGGGCTACACGTGACATTAGCGCACCGGTCATCATATCCATGTCTACGCTTGCCCACCCCTTAGTGGTTATTAAGTAATTTTATTTAACGACCTCTATGCGTGCTGTTACTCGTCCCTTCTTAATGGTCCTGGAGGAGATTAGGACCTCTACCTATAGGCAGTTCTAGACAGACCCTAAGGTTTAAAAGGAGAAAATACTAGGTGACAGACAAGTACAAATAGGACTTTAGCAGATAAAGGCAGGAAAGAGCAATTAAGAGGCTCAGATTTACCTCCACATATAATACATGTAATCAGCACGACTCAAAACACAAACAAGGGCAGTATTATTAAACAAGATCCTAAAATATGATGTCTAAGTGAATATCAAAACACAGAAGATATGCAGTTTCAATTCTATAAACCCAGAAGCAGGGGCCATAATCAGTTTTCCTACTGATTTTAAGCATGTTAACCATTAGGTAGTAAACACAAAAGCAACAATTTTCCAGTTTTGTAAAAGTTGGTTACCTAAGGTTTGCCTAGGCGTGGGGGAATGCACAATAGTTACCAGAATTATTTAAAACAGTTTAGAAGTTGTTTTACATAAAGCATGTTGTTCTACGTGTTGCAAAGACACAGGGGTTATTACCAATTTTACTAACATAGGATAATCATATGTGAGACTGTCTTATGTCCCTTTTTGTAACGAGAGGACCGGTCGTTTTGAACTCTAGCACGTCGTGCAATGGTTTGAAGTCGTGAGCAGCTCCGTTTCAGGTATTTGACCCGTGGGCATGGTCGGAATTGAATTTCGGAAAGTTTAGAGTTGATTTGGAAGGAAGACTCTCATTTCAGATGCCTTAAATTGGAAGAATCAACTAAGATTGTAATTTTGAGTAAACGACCTTCGAATCAGGATTTGAAGGTTCCTGCAGGTTTTTATGATGATTTCGTAGTTGGGCGTATGTCCGGATCGGGTTTTGGATAACCCTGGAGCATTTCGAAGCATATTGTGAAAGTCAACATTTTTGAAGAATTTCATAGATTTGGGCTTGAAGTGCATTTCAGTGTTGTTGATGTCCGTTTGGGATTTCAAGTCTGGGAATAGCTTCGTATGGTGATTCTGGAGTCGGGAGCACGATCAGAAGTGAATTTGAATGTCCGTAGGTCATTTTGAAGTCATTTGGCTAAAGATAGAAATTTGAAGGTTTTTGAGAAATCTGACTGGAAGTGAAAGTTTTGATATCGAGGTTAGAATGTGATTCCGGGAGTTGGAGCAGGTCCATAATGTTGAATATGACTTGTGCGTAAAATTTGAGGTCAATCGGGCGTGATTTGATAGGTTTCGGCATCAGATGTAGAAGTTGGAAATTTCTAAGTTCATAAAGTTGGGATTTGAGTGCGATTCGTGGTTTTGATGTTGTTTGATGTGATTTGAGGCCTTTAACAAGTCCACATTATGTTATGGAACAGGTTGGTATGATTGGACGGGGTCCCGGGGGCCTTGGGTGGATTCCGGGTGGTTAACGGATCAAGTTGAGAGTTTGAAGAGGCTGGTTTTGCTATCATCTGGTGTGATCCGCACCTGCAAGTGCGGAGGCCCAGGTGCGACTAAGGGCACCAAAGGTGCAATTTTGGGCTGGACCCAAGGAGGCCGTAGGTGCGGAAGTTTTGGGCGCACCTGCGGAAGCGCAGGTGCGATTAAGGGGCCGCAGGTGCGGAATTTGACCTGGGCAGATTATTTTTAAGCGAGAATTGGGTCATTTCTTCATCTATTTGCATATGCTATGGGCGATTTGGAGGAGCTTCAAGGAGAGGATTTCGTCAAGGATCGTAAAGTAGGTAATTTCTTCACGTTTTTGAATTTAATACAAGATTATTACATAGATTTGGTAGGGGAAATTGAGGAAAATTTGAAAAATCTTAAAGAAACCTAAAAAATGGTAATTTGGAGTTTTAGCCACGAATTGAGCATGAATATTTGAGTAAATTGTATATTTGAGTTAGTAAGGCTATGGGTAGAATATATCTTTGAGAAATTTCGGATTTCCGGGCACGTGGGACCGAGGGCATTTTGATCATTTCACTAAGCAGGGTTGGGAAATCATATAATTTGGAATTGTTGCCAATATTAGAGTATATTTTCATTGGGTTGTCGTTGTTTGGATAGTTTTGGGGCGTTGTGCGTCCGTTTGAGTCATCAGAAGGGCATGGAGTCCGGTTATGGAATCTCGGAGCGAGGTAAGTATCCTTTCTAACTTTGTGAGGGGGAATTGTCCCCCTAGGTGAATTAATTCAGTACATGCTATTATCTTCGGGGGATACGTATGCACGAGGTGACGGGATTCCGTGCGTAGCTACTATTATGACATGTCCGGGTAGTCTACGACCCACTAGCATGCCTTACGTGCTGTACCTGTAATCCTGCCTGTAATATTAAACTGCTAATATAATCGAAATCGTAATTGAATATCTAAAGAAGACTAGAGTCCATTTTCCTAATCATCTAGAAAGAGAACTGATTTCCTCTGTGGATATTTGTGTACCTGGTAGGGTTGTATTATAGAATATCATTAGACTTGGCAAATGAGTTTCAAAACAAAGATTTAAAAACTATATTTCATGTCCGTTTTTCATGTCCGTTTAAGAAGGATTTTTACCACTTTCCTGAGAAAAACTGCTTTATTGATAAAATACGAATTTATTATGTGGATATCTTTAACTTTGGGTGCCTGAGTCGCATGTATGATTCGCGAGCATGATGACCATGTATTTGTGTGTATTCATATGAGCACCTGAGTCGCATGTATGATTCGCGAGCAGGCTAGCCTTATTTTTTTTTTTTACCGCGTCGCATGATTGATTCGCGAGCGGGGCGGATAGATGCATCTATGGTTCGGGCCGTTCGACCCTCGGCAGTGCACAATTTATGTTTATGTTGGTTCGGGCCGTACGACCCTCGGCATTGCTTGCGCATGATATTTGCTATGTAGTTGCTATGATTTTTCCTGATTATTGGCCTGAAATATTAAGTTGTCAATTGAAATGACAGAGATTTAAAGTTATCAAAAAGATTTTGGAAGAAGTTGTTCCTTCCCGTCGATAAATTGTCATTTGATTAAATCACCATATTGATTAATTGCTATTAATACGACGAAGATATAAAGTGTTAAACGTGAACGAAGTCGAAAATGTTTATTCCTGATTTTAATGAATTGCCTATGATAATCATGCTTAGTGTCACTCTTAAATATTTTAAATTGACCTTTAGTAAGTGTCTAATTTGACCTCTCGTCACCTACCCCTCTGAGGTTAGGCGAGCGACTTACTGAGTACACATTGTTTTTGTACTCATGCTACACTTGCTGTTCATTTTATTGCACAGGTACTTTCATAGCAATGTGGAGGATTCAGAGACTTAGGCGAGCTACATCATCCGGAGACGATCCGCAGCTGACAGAGTCTCCTTCGTACTGTATTTATTTCATTTTAAATTTCCTTGTCCAGTTGTATTTTGGACAGGCTTTGTAATAATTGTATAAATTCTTAGAAATCGCTCATGTATTTGTGACACCGGGTTCTGGGATATGTGTTGGGCTATATTGTTAAAGTGTAATACTTAAACTATTGTTTTACTTGACATATTTCTATTTGGTTAAAATGTAATAAAGTGCAAGGAAATATTTTTCATAATGTTTTAAACCGGAAATTATTTCAATTAATTAATGATTGGTTTGACTGACAATGATGTCCGGCGCCATCACGACCTTATGGATTTTGGATCGTGACACTTTTCATGCATCAGTAGCTTAGGTAGGTGTGACCTAGTGAGGTCCTAAAACAGGATATCTCGTATGAACATTATAAGATGCAGAATCATTTATATGCAAAATTCCTAAAAAGCATGATTTCTAGATGCACATAAAGTTACAGCATGATTTCAGAATATGCAGTAGCAATAGTTTTCATGTCAATGTTGTTATTTAGCCTAGAAGCAGGATTTCTAAGTGATGAAAATAATGTCAAATGAGATGCTGAAACAACAAACCTAAGAACATGATATCTAATGCATGACATGCTTAGAATGCATTGGTCCGAAACATGGATTCTAATGCGCACATAGAAATGTAAGCCTAAGGCATGGTTTCTACCGCATTGATATCGACAACAGACATGGCTAGCCTCCCCTTTTCACTATCAATCCCTAATATTCGTTTATAACAATTATTACAAACCAATGTGAATGAATTACATAAGTAGATAAAGAAAAATAAGAAGTTAAACTATAGGGATCCTGACAACAGGCCCAGATTCTCAGAACCTCAAATGCCCAAATGTTTCATAGCCTTTCTCATATCCGGGTGTGTTAGAGTTCCCTAAGGACCTCAAGGGATCCCAAGCAGTGCTCACACCCAGATTTCGAAACCATAATTGAGTAAGTGCAGTGTGGAAGAGCCGACTCTAATGCATCAAAGTTCAGAGAGATCTCATAGGGATCCCTAAGCAGTCACACATTAGAGGGGCAGAACTTAAGGACCTAACAGTAGAGTGAGAGTGCTTGATATAGTTTTGAAAAGGTTTTAGTAAGAAAACAGTGTTAAAAGATACTTGCTTGAAACAGTTCTGTGAAATAAAAGAGGGAGTCATTCAGTAAAACAACTTTTCAAAAAGAGAGAGTTATATAATTAAACAACAGCAGATCAAACATAGATCCAAAACCAAACTCTGCAATACTTAAAGAACACAAAACCAAAACAAGAAGAACAAACCTACACACATGGGTGATGGGGATTGGGGACACATAGAGCACATGTAGTGCACACATAATTACAGGAGCATGAAAATTCTTATAGGGGTTTAGGGAATCAGCATATCATGAATCTTAGAACCAACACAGGATCAGACAACTTAGGATAGCTAACTTCTTTGCACAAAAAGGTTCATGATAGAAATCAGGGAAAACATAACTAAGGCAGAGTCACATTGAGGTATACTACAAAGGGGGTTCATAAGCAGGATGATCCTAAGGGGTTGGACATATTCAGAAGCACGCTTATAAAGAAGTAAAGTAGACATATTAGTTGCAGGTTGAACAACAAAACCACTGATAGAAACATATTAGAAACATGATAAACTGAAGCAGTAAAAGAAGCATATTGGTTTGGGACTTGAATTGAAATCAGAACATACCAGTAAAGAAGACAGTAAACACAAAAGTGAAGGGATAGGAGAGCACAATAGTTAGCCTTGGCTTGCAGCCGGCTAACTCAGAATAATAATAAGTAACACAGAAAGAGAGCAGAAAGTTTGAGTGTGTGAGAGAGAGAGAACTTTTTTAACCAATGTGCTCGTGTGTTGTGTTAATGAAAGATCAATGTATATAAAGTTTGAAACTAGGTAGAGATTAAGGTAAAAATCAAAGTCATGCAGTGATTAGGGAATCAGAATCAATCGGCATAAAATCAATGTAAGTACTCCCTTCAATTAAGGAGTTAACTTCAAACGGTAATAGTCATGTAATAAATAAGGAAAGGTACCATATGTGGCTGGAATATAATACATAAGGAAACAATCTCAGCACATAGAAGTATAAGACATGTAATAGAGTCTAGGATCAGAAAATCTAATTAAGGAAAGTACTAAAAAAAATCGATTGACAGCATAATCGCCCATAAAATAAGGCAAGAAAATATTTTAGAGGTTGAAAATCAGTAGAGAATGGAGGATATCAATCACAGGAAATTAGGGATTCAAACATGAGTAGTATTGATTAAGGGGAATCAACACAAATTTCACGGAATAAACACATAATAGGAAGGACAAAGGCAAGAATCAAAACCCTAATAGGCACGGTAAAGTAATAATCACATAAAATCAGGGATCCAAACTAGAACATAGTACTGATGAACACAAACTTCTGAGAATAAGCGAGATAAACACATAATAGGCAGGAATAGGAAAAATCAGAAACCCTAATAAGTCAAATAGGGTGAAAATCACACAAAATTAGGGATTCACATAGAACATAGCATGACTTAACAGAATAGACGTGATATAGGCGGAAGAAGAAACCATCAGAAACCCTAATAAGGTAAAATCACAGAAACTCTTAACGAATTCATAAATAACAGATATGCAAATGAATCAAATGAACAAATAAGCAAGAACAGACTCATAACCCATGGTTAAGACCAAGAAACTTAGGGTTTTGACATAATAAGTCAGACAAAACGGGAACAACTTAAATAGACGCTTTACACTTCAGTCAGAAGAAGAATCATTTTTAAAAAAGGGTCAAGAAACCATAGTTTGAAGACAAAGAGGCGTTTTAGCAAAAATTGGAGAAATAATTAAGGAAAACAGCAAAATAACTCAGGATATTACCCATATCTATTACAGGTCTAAGAAGTCAAGAGTTAAGAAATAGGGTTTCAAAGATAGATAACCCAGAGATGAGAGAATCGGCTTAGAAACCATAGAGTTGTAATGAAACAAGGCGAGATTCTAACTTACAAACGAAAAGTGGCCTGAGACAGTCCAACGAACATAGACCCAAACCAGAGCCGGTCGGAATCCTTTGAAACCCTTTCAAGGATTCATAAAATTGAAGAGCCACAGAGCGTAGAAGGCCAGGACTGGCCGGAGAATGCATAGAAACATCACAAGGTGGAGTTTATGTCAGTGACGGCGCTTGAGATCTAGGGTTTGGTCAAGAGGATTTGAGAGAGAAGAGAGGAGTGACGGCGGGTGTGTGAGGGAAAATGAGAGGTGAGAGGGGGGGGGGTAGTCTCTTAGGTTAAATTAGGAAAGGATAAATCTGGTCCGTTGATCCGAAATGATCAACGATCCAGATTAAGTGGGAATTGGGTCCGGGTAGATTTAGGAATTGGGCTTGGGGTATTTGGGCTTGATTTAATCAGGTGGGCTGGTTTTATTTAGGCTAGAATCGAAATAGAATAAGCTATTTGACAAATACCCAATCTTAATTAATTAAAATAATTTATAAAATAACTAATAATCATAAAAATGAATTTCATGCATAGAAAATAGTTTTAAAAAGTTTATTTAGTATTTAAAAATACAAATGATTAATTTCTGATGGGAAAATGGTACCAAATTATATGATTGGGCTATAATTGCAAGGTTATTGCAATCATAGCCAAAAGGTGCCAGTTTGGCTAATTATGGGATAATTTGGACTTAATAAGACCATAGTATAAATAATAAATCAAGAAATGTTTGGAAATCGTTTGTGACGCAATTCTGTAATTATTTATTGGAAATGAAATGCTAGATAAATTAGACAAAATATAGGAAAATTATGGAATGTTGTTAATGCATGATTTTGAAGGTACATATGCAATTTTTAAAATATTTTGGGAAAAATTGGGTATCAACAACAGGAGTTGTCGAAGGCCTGAAAAATACTGGGTTATCTATATTGGGCCTATTATTGGTCCTATAGTAGTCTGCTTATGTAAGTATTCAGATTTAATTCTGGGTCTGTAATAATCTTGTAATTGAACAGACGACGTGATTAATAAAAGAGGCAGGGTATTTTAATTCTCGCACAAGTGGTAGAAGGCATGCCTATAGGATTTATGTGCTCTACTTGCTATTTTAACTCTCGTGTGCTGCACACTAGTAGAAACCATGCCCATAGTAAACACACACTCACTCAACCTGTTTATTATCAAAGCATAAGCTTAAGTACTCTATTTATTCTCATGTCTACTGTTATGTGTTATTGGACATCATGCTTATATGATCACTAATGCCTATCTATAAATCATGTCTATAGGACCTTAATTGACTAATTAGCTATTGTTGTTGTTATCATACTGCCCGCATGTATAACATGCCTATAGGGATAAAGTGTTATAAAAAATCAGGTTTGATTGTCAATTGCTAGAGATCCTGCCTATAGGATATTATCACTCGCGTAAATTTGTTTATGAGATCAACTGGTCAATACTGGATTCTCAAAATTATTTCATTGTTTAGCTACGCCACTACTAGAAATCATGTCTATAGGACAATGTCACCTTTCTAAGGCGCACATTTATAAAATCAGCACTAATAGTTCTAAGCTTATGAATAGTTTACTGCCTCCTTGTCTAAGACATCAAGAGTAATAACATTGCATATATGATGCTGGAATTCAGAATCGCCTAAAAACCATGCCAATAGGATTAAGTCTTAATTATGAAATTATGCACTTCCTAAACTGCCCGCATGAATTTGTGTTTATGTGTGGAGGCAAATTGAGCCTTTAGCTATCTTTACATGAAGTCCTACTTGTTTTGAATGTCGGGTAGTTTTACCATTTTGAGCAGTCTAAGTAAAGTCTAGAACCACTCAAATAGAGGTCCAATGCCTCCTAGACCATAGGCATGGGACGGGTAGTGCACGCATATGGTATGATTTAGAATTGAATTAGAGCGCTTCTAGGTAAATAACTTTAACATAGTAATTGGATAGAAGAAGATGATAGTCTGTACCCGTTGAATAATATGAGAAATTCCTATCTAAAGGGAGTTGCAAAGTATTTTTTATATCGCCCCGGGTGATCATTTAGTCTAAACAACATAGGACCCCCCTTTCTTTATATCTACATTTAGTTATTCAAACATTGTATTTATGTCTTGTACTTATTAAAGATTTGTACCAATTTTGTTACAATGAACTTCCCCAACCTTTGTTTATTTGATCATCTAATCTAATTATATAATCCACATTGTTCTAAGTTCGGTCGGGACCCACAGTTGTGGACCTCGAAGAGTGCCTAACCCCTTCTCTTTCACGTAATTTGAGCCCATACTCGATCTTTGGTGACGTTGACTAGTCAAAATAGAATCCGTTGCAAATAGGTGCCCTAACGCACCTTAATAATCATTAGGTGGTGACTCTTCTCTTTTAATACCCATTTAAAAGAGTTGTCACATGTCGAAACTCGATTTCGCGAGAAAAAGGGGCGCGACAACATGACGACTCTACTGGGGATATACTTAGGACCTTACCATTATGATCTTGATTTATGTGGATTATTTTCTTTATGAACATCCCTTCCCTTATTCACCTCTATTTGTTTAAACCTGTTGTGACATGCATATCCCCTCCCTTATTCACCTTTATTTGTTTAAATTTGCTATGGCATGCATATCCTTTCCTTTATTCACCTCTGCTTGCTTTGACCGCTCTTTATTTTGTCAAATTGCTATATCATATCTACTTCGTTACTTGCTTTTCCTATATTCTATAAACTAAACTAACTTCTTCCCTTTGTCTTCCTTTTATTTCCTTGTTTATTCTCACTATTTTATTTACTGCTTTTACATATTCAATCATGCAAATACTGGACAACATACTATTATATCTACATAAAGCATGCTCCACATCATACTCCACTCATACCAATTATCAACATAGCGGTTCTTGATGAGTGTCCGCGCTCTTCCAAAATTACCCTTTTAAATAAAAAGGCTTATTTGCGGTAGACTAGTCGATCAGCGGTGCAGTCGATGGTCCCATGTCTTTCCCTCTCAAGTTGTCCACTTTAGAGTACCTGTCTAGACTTTTCTAGAAACCTTACTCCAATATCAAATGTACATGCATCCTATTAAACCTAGCACGAGTTAAAACATTGTTAACGTAATAGCCCGCTAAGATAAACCTTTTCCAAATCCCGACAGGATTTCCACAATCCAATGGGCGTCGTCATGTTATGTGCATTACTTGGAGAAAATATGCCAATATGTTGATCGTTATTTTGTAAATGGTCGAATCTGGAAGGGGGAAAGGGCTAACCTTTATTTGTTTGCAGAAAATGAAGCACGAAGGCCCCAGGTTCGGCATGGTCCAAAACATCCTACCTCTGCTACTTGACTGGTGGAAAGACCTTGCGCCTCGCGACAAGAACCATGTGAGAAGATCACTTAGCATTTGTTGTCTTTGCTGAATATCCAACAAAATAGGGCTTTGATTGAGGTTTTTACCATGTTCTGGGATGAGAAAAGAGCGGTCTTCCAATTGGGTGACATAGAAATGACTCCTCTCTTAGAAGAAATAAGGGGTTTTGCTAAGTTGCCGTGGGATAGTCCAGGATTACTAGTGACAGAGAATCGCACCCCTCGCGGTTTTCTAAAGATGCTAGATTTTAAGAAAAATAACGAGTTGCTTTGTCTAAAGAAATCATACATCCCATTTGAATTTATTTATGAGAGTTACGGGCAAAGTAAGTCATATTGACTTCATCATGATGAACTCACCATTACTTGATTGGGTTGGACGCATCGCCGGGTTTATGTGTTCATCATCTGCTTCTTGGGTTTGTTGATATTTTCAATGAAAGGGGGAAGGATCCACACTCATTTAGCTATGGTTGCAAGAAATCTAATGGAAGGCATCGAGGGGAAAACCTATACCATCATCCCTATGATCCTAGACGAACTGTACTGCGCTCTAGATCGGTGTAAGAAGGGGTTCGAACATTTTGAAGGTTGTAATTTGTTATTGCAAGTTTGGTTATTAGAACACTTTCATAGGGGAGAATATCGTCAAGAGATTCTGCGACGGACATTGAATGATTACATAGCTTACCCCATCAAAAGAACATGACATTCATCCCAGATAGGTTGGCACAACCCGAAAGTGCTGTAAGTTGGGTCCGCTTCTTCGGCAATTTGACAGACGAAAAGGTGCATTAGATGTTTGAGTGGTTTCCTAGAAGCGAGTTCATCATCAGGTCGAGGGATACTACTCATTTAGTATTGATCGGGCTGCTGGTCCTTTATCCCTATGCTCCTATAAGGGTAATGAGACATGCAGGAAGAAAACAAGTCATACCTCGGGTTTCCAACATGATCTAGTACAAGGCAGATTTCAAAGGAGACATCATTCCTTTCAAGTTCGAGGCATGGCATATGTGGAACCAGAAGGTCATTCTGGAAAAAGAGACTATCGATCCAGACAGGTACCATGTCGATCATGTGTACTTCTATCCATCATTGTTGGTAGATGATATAGCAGGAGACGTCAAGCTAGGGGTCAATTTTGAAAATAGGATCATTGGCAATGTTGTTGAGGCACAAGTAAAGTATAGAAGGCTTCGCAAAAGGGTTTTTGAGTCGAAAGCTAGGCATCTGGAAAAACATAAAATAGACATGGAGGCTATAAATGAATGGAAGGGAATCGCCACTAAGTAAACAGATAGGTTGGAATATCTGGAACAGAGATTGATGTAGCTCGAAGGAAAGATGAGAAAGAGGCTTGCGAATTGTCAAAACACAGATGGCAACGAAGGAGGGCATCTAGAAAAGGCTTACTTACTATTGGATATGCGCGACCTGGGGAACTTGATTGATGGAGTCAAAAGATCCAAGCACGGAGAGGGTCCCTCAGGGACCAAATAGATTAGCAAATAATGTTCTTTACTATTTTCTAGCTTGTTTAGATTTCGATTGTAATAAGACTAAACGACATTAGTGACTTCATTATTATTGTCGATTTAGTAAAAGTTTGGCTTATTCACATTGATGAAATGACGCAATATTGGCATCAATTTTCTTCAAGTCTATGTGTCGCTTAGGCGTACCTCGGGCCCAATGAGGTCCTCAATTAGGACGTGAATTATTGCATGATTTTGCAAAACATGTTTAAATACTACAAGCATTTTTTTCAAATACCCCTCAGTGACTTGGTTACCTTTTTCTTTTTCTTTCTTTTGATTATTCCCATTCCCCAAAGTTGGTTCGTGCATACTGGCATCGTCAACATATCACACTAAATCCAGAGGTCCTCCACCTCCTCCTCCACCAAGCGATCCCAAGAGCAAGAACAAAGGAAAAGCGAAGATGGATGATATGAGCGGTATCAGAAAGGATAACACCACCATAGCAGAGAATGTCGAAAGTTCAGATGGTCTAAGCACCCTGACACAGAATGAACTGGTCTTACATCTGGAATAAAAGATTTTGGAGCTACAAAGAAAACTTGAGCAGGTCCAAAACTTGGAAAACCTCTCTCTCACCCTAAATTTCCCTGATATTAACCAACAAAATCCGAATACACAGAACCAAGGACCACCACAAAACTCACAAAACCAAATCCCGCCACCAAACCCTCCTGCACCAAACCAGTACCCCACACCTCCCCAAAACCTTAATACTCCTCCAGTACCAACTCCTCAACAACACCATCACCACCCAACCTAATATCCACATACTACCACTTATCATACTCCCCAGAATGCACCATAAACCATTCATGATCCCCAAAACTCAACAAATGATCACCCTTATGCACAGATCCCCCGAGTCCACCAAAGCAACCCGATATATGTGGAAACCTTACCCCACTCCCCGCAAAAAACCTTATACATACCCGAGTCGGCTGAGAAGAACCTGCTCATCAAGAATATGGCAAAAGAACTTAAGAAAATCTCTAGCTAAGTTCAGAATGTCGAAGGTGGTAAAGGCGCTGAAGGTTTGAATTATGAAGACTTTTGCATTCAGCCAGATGTAGAGTTTCCAGAGGGGTACAAACCTCCCAAATTTGAAATGTTCGATAGAACTGGTGATCCAAACGTGCATCTGAGGACATATTGTGACAAGCTTCTAAGAGTGGTAAGAAACGAAAAAATCCGCATGAAGCGGTTCATGCGAAGCCTCACAGGAGATGCATTGTCCTCGTACATCAGTCAGAATCTGAAGAAGTGGGTGAGCTGGGTAGGCATGGCATCAGACTTTATGGACAGATTCAAGTTCAACACCGAGAACGCACCAGACGTTTTCTACATTCAGAACCTCAAAAATAAACCAACAGAAACCTTCCGTGAATATGCTATTTGGTGGAGATCTGAGGTTGCAAAGATAAGACCAGCGCTCAAAGAAGAACAAATGAATAAGCTCTTTGTCCGAGCTCAAGACTCACAGTACTATGAAAGGTTGATGGTTATTGAGAACCACAAATTCTTCGACATCACCAAGCTAGGAGAAAGAATAGAAGAAGGGATTAAAAGCGGGATGGTGATGAATTTCGAAGCACTGCAAGCCATAAACAAAGCCTTACAATCGGGAGGTATTCAAAGAAAAAGGAAGTAGGTGATGTCATAGTGTCCCAAGGTCCTAAATCTCCACTCACATACCAAACACTTCCACCCACATATCTGTGAGCATGTAATTTTTCACCTATTAAATATTCCTATAAAATTTGATAAATAATTTAATTTTATAGATTTTTGTTGAATTTCAGTATTTATTTGTGAATTATTTGCATTGTATGATCATAATTCATCTTTTAAAATTTATGAAGTATAAAATAATAAAAAAATATTTTAAAACTTTTATTAACTTGCATAATTAGTTTTTTGATTTAATGTAATACTTAGTTGCATAATTTAGTCATTTAGTTAAGAAAAAATTACAAAATTTGTTCTTAATGTCTTCACTTTTAATTAACTCATTAATTAAATTATAATTAGATGAAACTAGGTTAATACTAATTAATATATTTTAGAATTTTAATTAGAATTGATTTAATTAATTAGCCTAAGTTGTCTAAAAGGGCTAAAATCGGACTGGGCTATTTCAAAACAGGCCCAAATCCACTTCCAATACCCCAATAAACCCCAGCCCAAAACACTTAACCCGTCGAAAACCCCACTTAATCAAACGACCCCGTTTTGACCTTGCCCCGTCCCAGCCGTTGGTCACAACTCCACTTCCCCTTCCTATATAAGTGTCCTAACACACCCCCACCCCCCTCAGAACTCACCCCTTCCAATACTCTAACCTATCACCCTCGTCTCTTTCTTGCCCTCACCGTCTCCGCAGATCTCCGCCTACCGGCGGCAAACCAACTCCAAATCACCCCAAAAATTAACCAGACAATCTCCTTCCTCCCCTCAACCCCAATCTCTCGTCTATTTCCCTAGAAACCTCACAAAATTCAAGTAATTTTAGATCTAAAATTACGAAACCCTAAAAAATCAACCCTGGGAAAATTAGAGCAAATTAATGGCTCAAACCTACGTGAGTCACTTGCTTTTGACAAGAGAAAGTGATTCACGTGGGTTTGACTCGTTTCAAACCCCGCCGGAATCCGTCCAAAGTCCGACGAGCCAACCAAATCTGGCCAAACCTGTTCTAACCTAACTGGTAACCCCCCCCCCCCTTATTTTCTTTAATTATTGTATACTGAAATCAATCGTTTAATATTAGTCTCTAACTTTACTATTTATTATTGATTATCTTTTCTTATACTAATTAGTTTAGGTTTAATGGGTTTCCTTTCTCTTTTATTAAATACTGTTTTGAATATTAGTATGGGTTTATTAGTTAATTCTCTATATGACTTAATCAATGTTAATCTTTGTTAGGGTTTCCAGAATTTTTTTCTTGGACTGTGTCCTCTTCTAAAAGTAATCTATTAGTTTTTAAGGGTATTTATTTACTAATGCATGTTTAAATAAATTAGGTTTAACCCGCTATAAATCGAAATTATCAGTCTGAGTTTCAATTTTCTTTAGTTGATTATTGCCTTTCACGTTTAGTTGTAGTTCTAATTTTAATGTTCATGACTCACTAAGTTTGATTCTAATTTAGGGTTTCATGTACCTTCCTGATTCTCATTATTCTTCCATCAGATGCTATTATAGGTTTAATCGTTGATCTTTTCTTTGTGTGCGACTTAATTGATTTTAGTTTTTGTTTAGGAATTCAGATTTTTTCTTTAACTATTTCTTCCCTTAAAATAGTTTATTAGGATTAATTATCTAGCTTTCACCTTAGTCTATTCCTACATGTATTAGGAATGTTTGAACTAATAATTAGTCATGAATTCAAGTGCCTTTAATTGATTACTGATTTTCAGTTTAGTTATAGGTTAATCTTGATCTTTGTAATTCTTTGATTTTGACTATTAGGTTAGGTTGCATATTTTTCTTTAATAAATGTGAAACAACCTGTTAATCACTTATTTATGTTGATTGAATAACTTCCATGATTAGGGAATTACTTGTGATCAAAATTGAATTCTGATAGGATGTTAGTTGTGCATGATTAGTTGACTTAGGTTTATATTCTTTCTCCTAATCATCATGCATTGCTCTAAAGTATGTAATTGACTCCTAATTTAGGATAACTAATTAAGTCTAATTACTAAGATAATCACACATGTTAAGGACCAATTGAATTAGTTAGTCTAAATCCTGAAAATAACTCACTTAGTTTCAATTGTTTAGGTTTATTTCAAGTCACTGTTGAAGAAGTTTACTTCAGCTTCTTCCTTAGTGTTAGCTATTGAGCTTAGTCTCTTAATTAGGTCAAAATTAGTCAACAATAATAAATAACTTAACCTTGAACACTAAGGGGGTAACTTCGGGGATATTTCAGGGTAGTTTAGGAATTTTAGGCGAGGAATCTTGGCTATAACAACTCAAAAAGCTTCTAGAATAAAGATAAACATCAAAATAAAATAAGAAAGTTACTAAATCAGATTTTTCTAGGTAAAAACAATAATTTTCAGGGATAAAAAGGGTCTGTAAATAGAAGAACTCTCTAGAAATGGAACAGGTGTCCTAGTTGTTACAAAGATGCTGAAAATAGGATAAGAAGGACAGTTGTACTGTATTATTTTCAGATTTAAAAAGATAAAGAATATTCCTAAAATATACCCTACCTAGGCGACCTATATAAATGCTACTATATTATGAAAATGGGGGAGAGAATTAGAAAAGGATTCAGTCTGAAATTTACACACACACACGCACATTAAACACTCGCATAGATACTGCTCTGAAAAATACTTAAGATCCTAAAATACTCCCTAAAAATACATACTAAATTTTTCTTCTCTTTGAAAAAACAGATTACTACTTTGAACACACCAAAAATATTCTGAAAAAATACCAAGATGGATATTAAAACATTCTGAAAAACTGTTTTCTCTTGATTGAGGTTTCTTCTGGAAAATTGGTCTATTTAGTTGTGATTTTCTGGAAAAACTGGTTGGTCTAGCTGTGGTTTTCTGATTTTCAAATTGATTCATTGAAGCTGATTTTCTAGATATCTTATGGGTTATTGTTGTTGATTCTATTACTGCTATTCAAACTCCTGGTCTTTATATTTCTGACCTTTATTTGGTCATTCTTTGTTATTTTTCTCCTTAAAGGTATGTAACCATGTTTACATTGAATGAAGTCTTTGTTTGAACCTGTTTTATTATCTATGTATTTGTGTTTTAGTTGTAGATTTAGATTATATGTGTTAGTCCATTCTTAGGTCTTGTTTATTGTCTTTGGATGGCATGAACAAACTGTCTTGTTTGAATTTTGTTTTAAAATTCTTGAAAAGTGATGGCATGTGTAAAAATAGCATTAAGGAAGGTGAAATTGGCCACCAATTGGTCAGACTCCCTTCATAAAATGCACAAATGTTTGTTCTATTAAGAGTGCAGGTGTTTGGGGTGTTTGACTAAGAAATGGCACATGGTCTGGTTGATTAAAGCTGAGAAAGACAGTGTTAGAATCTGTTAGTTTAAGACATCACTGTTATTTAGATAAAAATGTAATTTAGATTTGACTAGCTATGTAAAGTCATTTTTTATATCCATTTGTAAAATAATTAACCCTTTCTCCTTTAATTCTGGATTTCCTGTTATTGTAATTAGTAGTATGGCTTGTACTATTTTTCTTAAACTTCAGTAGCGTTATATTTCCTCCTAAATTGAATAGAAAGCCCATGCTCCTTAGGCCTTCTAAATGAAGAACATAGGAGATAGGGTCAGACTTGTAAAAGTGGCCCAATAAGCCTGAACAAGTCTGAACCTAGGTCATTGGGCTTGGGGGGTATAAAGCCCAATGTCTTAATACTATATTTTAGTTTCAAAATTAATACAGCCCTGGCTTAGTTAGAAATCTTGTTCATAGTATCAACTAAAATTCAAATGCCATTAATTTTTCCATGTGATTTTTGGTATGTATGCATTGAAGCTTGACAACATGTTGTATTTTTTCGGGGCATGCGTAAAAAACGCAACTGGCCCAGTATATTTAGTAAAAAGACTGGGCCAGATTTACAATACCTATAATAGGCCCATTTCTTTTATTTAGGACCAGAAATATTTAATGGTCAGTACTGGAAGTTTACTAAAGCCAAACGACTTCCTGATTTAGCTTTACAAATAAAAACAAATAACTCATGGAAATAATAGTTTGCTTTAGATACATAATTAAATCATCACGACTATGGGTACGACCCCCGTGGCAGTCACGACCCGAATCCTAACCCAAGTCGCGATGGCGCCCAACACCATAGTCAGGCAAGCCAACATCAATCTACTGGTGAGTTTCTTTTAATTTACCAATATATTTCCCACACTTGGTTTAGATTTTACACATTGGGCAAAAACGAATAACTTAGACAATCTTAAGCAGAAATAGTCATAAAAGTCATAATTTAATATTTACATCCCAAAAATAATGTCTACTAATGTGTGTGCCAGGAACTAGTGTCACAAGTCTACAGGCATACTAAGAGAGTAAAAACAAAAGAAGTAATAGACTGCCCTACTGTCTGAAAAGGAATAGACAGAAATAAGAAAAGGAGGCTCCATAGTGCTGTTGAGGGTCGTCAAGAGGAGCAGCTCACCGTGGAGTCTAGACCAGGTATATATCAGGGACGAACTCCGTACTGATACCCAGATGCACCCGCCTCAGAATCTGTACAATTAAGTACAGAGCGTAGCATGAGTACATAAACACTATGTACTCAGTAAGTATCCAGTCTAATCTCGAAGAAGTAGTGACGAGAGGTTGACGTGACACTTACTAGTGTCAAAATAACATGTTTTAAATGTAAGGCTAAGCAGGGATGGCGATCATCAATAATAATGAAGACAGGAACATCAATTATCCTTTACAAATACCTTTACGTGTCAAGTTCTCTAGCATACAAATTATCTAATTTTCCTTTTTCATGGTATTTAACAAATACATAGTCACAGAACACCCAACATCTAACAAACAAATAACATGTTGTGAACGTACGGCTGACACAACGCGAAAATAAATGTGCACTGCCGAAGGGTTAAACGGCTCGAACCATAGATACATCTATTACACCGCTCACGAATCGAACATGCGACGCGGTTGACATAATAGTAGGGCTACCTTCCTCGCTAATCATACATGCGACGTGGGTACCCGTATACATACACATAATAAACAGGATATCAGGAATTCAGTAGAGAAAATACTTATAAAGAAGGATTCAGTAATATAATTTCAGAATGTAACCTCCTAGATGTTCACTTAATAATTCAAGGATATTAGGCAACTTAAATTAACATTTAAGATTATAGATACGACACATACATCATGCTTCTGAATCCTAAACTCCCCGACATAATATAATAGTAGCT
Organism: Nicotiana paniculata; assembly: GCA_005239505.1. Lineage (NCBI taxonomy): Eukaryota > Viridiplantae > Streptophyta > Magnoliopsida > Solanales > Solanaceae > Nicotiana > Nicotiana paniculata. Next base: position 24,359 of record ML336249.1, read on the forward strand.
AAGCACGGACTCTCATCACTTTGTGCGTGCGTAGCCCCCACAAAAAAAGACATGCAATTATTTATTTTCACATATGGGTACGATTCCCTCTTACAAGGTTAGAAAGGAGACTTACTTCGTGTCAAGCCTACTTTCCGGGTCAAGAACGTGCCCGAAACTCCAAATTCGTCACCCAAGAACTCGAAGCTAGACAAACATCACATTAACAAGTCAATCTATGCTCAAAAGTCCATAATTCTCCTACTTAAATGGTCATTTCAACCCAAATTGGAAAATCCTAAAATACACCCCCGCGCCCACATGCTCGGATTCCGGAAATCTTCGGAGGAAATACTTACCCATAGCCTAAGGATCAATATTATATGGTTTTTGTATGATTTCGTAACAAATTTCTTAGTAAATTCTTGTTTTTATCAAAACCCTAGGTTTCTCTCTAAACCCATGATTTCTACAAATTTAAGGTGTTAATCTACCCAAGAATTCAAGTATTAAACTCACTTCATGGTAGGAATTACTTACCTTACAATTTCTAGGTCGAATCCCTCCTTCACCAGCTCTCCAAATCATCCAAAATGATGAAAAGTGGTTCAAAAAATGGCTAAGTCTCACATTTAAGACGACCTCACTGCCTACAGGTTTTTCGCACCTGCGGCTAGAGGACCGCACATGCGGTCTCGCATATGCAAAAAGAGGGAGGGTGTCAGTGGTCGCATCTGCGGAGCGGAGACCGCACCTGCGGCTCCACTTCTGCGGAAAATGATTTGCACCTACGAAACTGAGCAACATCCCTTGGAGTCGCACCTGCAAGGCTAGGACCGCAGAAGCGGTCTCGCACCTGCGGCTATACCTTCGCAGGTGCGGTCACACCAGATTTGGTGCACCAGCAGACTTTTAAGGCTGGTTTTTGCCTCGCGTGATGCCCGAATGGCATCCAGGCCCACCTGAGACCCCGTCCAAATTTACCAACAAGTTCTAAATCATAATACGGACTCGCTCGAGCCTTTAGAATGTCCGAAACAACGCTAAATCTAAAAATCATACCCCAAAACCTATTGGATCAAACTTAAGAACTTTAAGTTCTTGAAATTCACTTTCAACATGCCGAAACGTACCTATACTACTCGGAATGACACCAAATTTTGCGAGTAAGTCATAAATGACATAACGGAACTATTCCTGGTCTCAGAATTCCATTTGGACCACGATAACACAAAACACGTTCAAAACCTCAATTTGAACTTAAGGAAATTCTTATTTCACTATTTGGTCTCGAAACGCTCCCGGGTCATCCAAAACCCGTTCCGAACACACGCCCAAGTCTGAAATCATCATGCGAACCTACCGGAACCATCGAATCTCGATTCCGAGGTCGTTTACCAAAAATGTTGACCGAAGTCAAACATGGACTTTAAGGCCAACCATAAGGAACTAAGTGTTCCTATACCACTCCAACCTCCTCCAAACCTCAAACCACCCATCCCCACAAGTCATAAATCAGTAAAAGAAACTATGGGAAGTATCATTTTGGGGCACGGGGTCTTAGAACACAAAATGACAGGTCGGGTCGTTACATTCTCCACCTCTTAAACAAACGTTCATCCTCGAACGGGTCTAGAATCATACCTGGATTGCTGAATAAGTGTGGATATCTGTTCCACATGTCCTCCTTGGACTCCTAAGTCGCCTCCTCGGTTGGTTGGCCCCTCCATTGAACCTTTATGGTGGAAACCCTCTTGGACCTCAACTGGCGATCATGCATGTCAATGATAGCAATTGGCTCCTCCTCGTAACCTAACCTCTCATCCAACTGAATGGTGCTGAAATCAACCACGTGAGAGATGTCGGCGTGGTATCTCCGGAGCATGGACACATGAAAGACCGGATGAACCCCTGATAAACTGGGAGGTAAATAAAGCTCGTAAGCAACCTCCCCAACTCGTCTCAACACCTCAAATGGACCTATAAACCTTGGGATCAGCTTGCCCTTCTTCCCAAACCTCATAATACCCTTCATCGGCGAGACCTTCAACAGAACCTTCTCGCCCTCCATAAATGATACATCACGCGCCTTCTGATCCGCGTAACTCTTATGTCTGGACTGTGCTGTGCGAAGTCTCTCCTGAATCAACTTCACCTTCTCCAAAGCATCCTTCACCAGATCGGTGCCATGTAGCTTAGCCTCACCAGGCTCAAACCACCCGATGGGAGAACGACATCGCCGACCATACAAGGCCTCAAATGGAGCCATATCGATGCTTGACTGATAACTATTATTATAAGCAAACTCGGCCAAAGGTAAGAACTGGTCCCATTGCCCTCCAAAGTCAATCACACATGCCCTGAGCATGTCCTCCAATATCTGAATTGTCCGCTCCGACTACCCGTCGGTCTGAGGGTGGAATGCTGTGTTGAGCTCTACCCGGGTGCCTAACTCACTCTATACTGCTCTCAAGAAGTGCGAGGTGAACTGAGGACCTCGATCTGATATAATGGACACAGGCACACCGTGCAACCGAACTATCTCCCAAATGTAGATCTGGGCCTACCTTTCTGAAGTATAAGTAGTAGCTACTGGAATGAAATGTTCCGACTTGGTCAACCTGTCCACAATAACCCAAACCGCATCAACCTTCCGCAAAGTCCGAGGCAATCCAACTACGAATTCCATAGTGATGTGCTCCCATTTCCACTCAGGTATATGCATCTGCTAAAGTAGGCCTCCTGGCCTTTTGTGCTCATACTTAACATGCTGGCAATTTAAACACCTAGCCACATACTCCACTATGTCTTTCTTCATCCGCCTCCACCAGAAATTCTACCTCAAGTCACGATACATCTTCGTAGCACCAGGATGAATAGAATACAGTGAACTATGAGCCTCTTCTAGAATCCTCTTCCTCACTCCATCAACATTGGGGACACATAAATGACCCTAAAGTCTTAGAACACCATCCTCCCCAATAGGAACCTCCTTGGTACCACCCTGTACCACTGTTTCCCGGAGAGGCACCAAATGCGCATCATCATATTGTCGAGTCTTGATCTCCCCCAATAACGAAGACTGAGCCACCACACGTGCGAGAACTCGGCTGGGCTCTGAAAGGTCCAACCTCACCAGGAGATTAGCCAAGGACTGAATGTCCAAAGCTAGAGGTCTCTCCTCTACAGAAATGAAAGCCAAACTACCTATACTCTCCGCCTTCTTGCTTAAGGCATCTGCAACCACGTTCGCCTTTCCCGGATGATAAAGAATGTTGATTTCATAATCCTACAGCAACTCAAGCCACCTACGCTACCTCAAATTAAGATCCCTCTGCTTGAACAAATGTTGCAAGCTGCGGTGGTCCGTATAAACCTCACAAGGCACCCCATACCATTAGTGTCTCCAAATCTTAAGAGCATGAACAATCGCCGCCAACTCTAAGTCGTGCACAGGGTAATATTTCTCATGAACCTTCAGCTGACATGAAGCATATGCAATAACTCGCCCCTCCTGCATCAACACATATCCCAAACCAATGCGTGAAGCATCGCAATAAACTGTATACATCCCTGAAACGGAAGGCAACGCCAGAATTGGTGTTGAGGTCAATGTTATCTTGAGCTTCTGAAAACTCGCCTCACACTCATCGGACCATCTAAATGGGGCATTCTTCTGGGTCAATCTAGTCAGAGGGGCTGCAATGGATGAAAAACCCTCCACAAATGGACGATAATAACCTGCCAGACCCAAGAAACTCCTGATCTCTGTAGCTGAAGTAGGGCGTGGCCAACTCTGAACTGCCTCAATCTTCTTAGGATCCGCCTTGATACCCTCTCCGGATACCACATGTCCCAAGAATGCCACAGAATCCAACCAAAACTCACACTTGGAGAACTTAGAGCACAACTTTTGTTCTCGCAAGGTCTGGAGCACAACTCTCAAATGTTGCTTGTGCTCTCCCAGGATACATAAGTAAATCAAAATGTCATCAATGAAGACGATTACAAAAGAACCAATATAAGGCCTGAACACTCTATTCATCAAATCCATAAATGTCGCTGGAGCATTAGTCAGGCCAAAGGACATTACTAGGAACTCGTAATGACCATATCTCGTACGAAAGGCAGTCTTCGGAACATCCAAGTCCCAAATATTCAACTGATGGTACCCCGATCTCAGGTCAATCTTAGAAAACATCCGAGCACCCTGCAACTGGTCAAACAAATCATCGATACGCGGCAATGGGTAATTGTTCTTGATGGTGACCTTGTTCAACTAACGATAGTCAATACACATCCGCATAGTCCCATCCTTCTTCTTCACAAATAACAATGGAGCACCCCAAGGCGATACACCCGATCTGAAAAAACCCTTAGCCAATAACTCCTCAAGTTGTTCTTTCAATTCCTTCGGAGCCATACTTTATGGGCGAATACATATAGGTTGGGTGCCTGGAGCTAAGTCAATGCAGAAATCAATGTCACGATCCGGTGGCATGCCTGGAAGGTCTGAAGAGAATACATCTGCAAACTCTCGAACTACCGGCACTGAATCAATCATCGGGACTCGGCGGTGGTGTCCCGTACATAAGCAAGATAGGCCAAACAACCCTTCTCGACCATACGTCGAGCCTTCAGGAAAGAAATAACCCGACTAGCTGCACTAACTGAGGAACCTCTCAACTCCAATCTCGGCAACTCGGGCATGTCTTGAGTAACAGTCTTGGCATGGCAATATAGAATGGCATGATAGGGAGATAGCCAATTCTTGTCCATAATGACCTCAAAATTAATCATATCAAGCAACATGAGGTCCGCTCTGGTCTCGAACCCTCAGAATGTGACCACCTGTCCTCCAACTCTGGGCGGCCGGACTGCCGGTGCTAAACTCATAGGCTGGAAACTCTGCTGCACTGCCTTGCCCCGAAGCCTAGGACAAGTCCTCTCAATATGACCTAGATTTGTGCACTCATAACAACCTCTCGGCACCATGGCCTACTTCCTTGAAGGACCCTGAATAACTGGAGGAAGGTATGAACTCTCTGGCATAGCACTAAAATAAGGCTTAGAAGACCCCTGATGACCAGAATACCTGCCGGAGGAACCCTGAATGGCTGGTGGGTGATAAGAACTCTCCGGCATAGCGCTAAAACAAGGCCTCGTGGGAGCACCTCGAGGAGGTGGTCGGGGTGCAGAATATGGGGGCCTACTGGGCTGGACCCTACCAAACTGACCTTTGCCGCTGGCTGGAGCACCTCTAAAATCCCCAAAAAATCTAGCTCTCTTATCCTGCTGCCCCTGCTCTATGCCCCTCAATCAATAATCCTCAATCCTGCGAGCAATCTCTACCACGAGCTGATAAAGAGTCCCCATCTCCACCTCTCGGGCCATGTTGGCCCTAATACTTGAGTGTAACCCGGCTACAAATATCTGCACTCTCTCTGCGTCAGTAGGAAATATCATGAGTGTATGATGAGACAGCTCAGAAAACCTAGCCTCGTAGTCGGTCACTGACATCTGACCCTGCTCCAGCTGCTCAAACTGATACCGCAGCTCTTTCCTCTCAGAGGGTGGAATATATATGTCCAGGAATAACTGAGTGAATTGCTCCCAAGTGAGGGGAGGAAAATCTGCCAATCTGCCAAGAATGTAGGACTGCACCATCTGTGGGCCCTGCCCTCTAGCTGAAAAGTAGTGAAGTCAACTCCATGGGACTCCAGTATCCTCATGTTGTGCAGTCTATCCCTGCACCTATCAATAAAGTCCTGGGCATCCTCATGACGCTCACCTCCGAAGATAGGAGGGTGCAATTGGGTCCATATGTCTAATAACTTCTGTTGATCGCCGTCCGCAGCTAGTCTGGGCTCAGATGTTGCTGCTGCTACTGGTTGAACCCCGCCCACGGGCAGTGTACCCGGGTCTGATAGACTGCTGATGCATGTCCTGCAGCCTGGGAAGTAGGGGTCTGTGTCCCCCCCTCCCGCCTGAGATGTGGCCGGATCCACTGGAAATAAACCAGCCTGAGTCATGGTGTCCATGAACCGCATCAGACGGCCCATGACCTCCTGGAATCCTAGCGCCGCCATAAAGTCTAACGGGGCAGGATCTACTTGGGGCACCTTGCCCTGCTCCTCAGTAATGGGATCCTCTAATGGATCCGCTGGTGGTTCAACTGGAACAGCTCTGGGACGCCCTCCTCCCCTACCTCGGGTCGGTGCCCTCCCCCGACCTCTGCCACGGCCTCGAATGACGGGGGTAGCGACCCCTCCCGGGTTCGGAACATCGGCTGCGCGCGTCCTCACCATCTTTGAGAGAATAGAAGAGTGAGATTTAGTATACCATCAACTGCACGATAGAAGATGAACAAAGAGAGGTTTCCTAAAACCTTATAGCCTCTCGAAGATAAATACAGACGTCTCCGTACTGATCTGCAAGACTCTATTGGGTTTACCCGTAACTTATGAGACCTGCGTGAACCTAGAGCTCTAATATCATGTCGTCACGACCCGAATCCTAACCCAGGTCGCGATGGCGCCGAACACCGTAGTCAGGCAAGCCAACATCAATCTACTGGTGAGTTTCTTTTAATTTACCAAAACATTTCCAACACTTACTTGGTTTAGATTTTAGACATTGGGAAAAAACGAATAACTTAGACAATCTTAAGCAGAAATAGTCATAAAAGTCATAATTTAATATTTACATCCCAAAAACAATGTCTACTAATGTGTGTTCCAGGAACTAGTGTCACGAGTCTACAGGCATACAAGTAGAGTAAAAACAAAAGAAGTAATAGACTGCCCTACTGTCTTAAAAGGAATAGACAAAAATAACAAAAAGAGGCTCCATAGTGTTGCTGAGGGTCGTCAAGAGGAGCATCTCACCGTGGAGTCTAGACCAAGTATATATCAGGGACGAACTCCGGATTGATACCCAGATGCACCCGCCTCAGAACCTGTACAATTAAGTACAGAGCGTAGCATGAGTACATAAATAATATGTACCCAGTAAGTATCCAGTCTAATATCGAAGAAGTAGTGATGAACAGTCGACGTGATAATTACTAGGGTCAAATTAACATGTTTTAAATGTAAGGCTAAGAAGGAATGGCAATCATGGATAATAATGAAGACAGGAACATCAATTATCCTTTAAGAATACCTTTACGTGTCAAGTTCTCTAGCATACAAATTACCTAGTTTTCCTTTTTCATTGTATTTAACAGATACATAATCACAGAACATCCAAAGGGTCAAACGGCTCGAACCATAAATGCATCTATTACATCGCTCACGAATCGAACATGCGACGCGGTTGACATAATTGTAGGTCTACCTCGCTCGCGAATCATACTTCTGACGCGGGTACCAGTATACATACACATAATTAACGGGAAATCAGGAATTCAGTAGATAATATACTTACAGAGAAGGTTTCAATAATATAATTTCAGAATGTAACCTCCTAGATGTTCACTTAATAATTCAAGGATATTAGGCAACCTAAATTAACATTTATGATTATAGATACGACACATACAGCATGCTTGTTAATCCTAAACTCCCCGACATAACACAATAGTAGCCACGCACGGGCTCTCGTCACTTCGTGCGTGCGTATCCCCCACAAATAAAGACATGCAATTATTTATTTTCACCTATGGGGACGATTCCCTCTTACAAGGTTAGAAAGGAGACTTACCTCGTGTCAAGCCTACTTTCTGGGTAAAGAACGCGTCGGAAACTCCAAATTCGTCGCCCAAGAACTCGAAGCTAGACAAACATCACATTAACAAGTCAATTTATGCTCAAACGTCCATAATTCTCCTACTTACATGGTCATTTCAACCCAAATTGGAAAATCCTAAAATACACCCCCGGGCCCATGATCACGCTCAACTATGTCTAATAAAAGACTACGCGGGCATTGCAAATATAATCCAGGGTATTACACCCAGAGTCGATCCCACAGGGAATTTACGTATCAATTAATTCGTCAGAATACGCAACTTTTTCTCAATCAATTCTCTCAAGACTTTTTAATATAACTTGGTGATATTTTACTAATTCTACTGACAATGATAATAAACTAGCAATTAACTAACAATTTAGTGTAAACAATGATAATAAAGGTCTAAGGTTATGGTTTTCCCCGTTGGTGAATTCTTCCTCGAATATTTGTGATAATTTAATTAGTCATCTCTATCAATCATAAACACTCTATCTATCACAAATCTCTCTCAAGTAATTATGATAATTTACTAGACGCACTCTCTCAAGTTACGCTAGCTAGATTGCTTTACAGTTCACTTTAGATTGCACCCGAGGTATCGTTATTTCTAATCCACCCTCTAAACCCTCGGTTATGACTTTCGTCTATACTCCGGGAGTGGTGTTGTTCAAACATCTACCTAAATATGCACTCTATCTCAAGTAGATACATAATAAATAGGACAGCTAATTGATGGCCATTCAATCAACTATAACAAGAACGTAGTTGAACAAATAGAGAGTAATCAACCAAAATATATTAATATCGCAATAAATTCATCCCCACCGGGTTCTAACAAAACCCTAGATTAAATAAGTTAGCTAGACATGCTCATAAGAATCAAACTCAAAATAACTTGCATACTTGAACTACAAAGTAATGAATAAAAGATGTAATGTTTTTGTCACTTCAATGGTTTTCTCTCTTCAAATACTTCATCTGCCTTCCAATCCTCGTTAAGTTGTGTTTTAGGAGTCTATTTATATGTTTAGGACAAACCCTAAACGTGTAGGAGACTTCTATTCCAACCGGGAAACACTTAAACTTGTCAAAACTCGGAATTGACTGAAACAGGGGCCTGGCGTTATGAGGCTAACGCCTGGATAACGCCAGGCTAGGACTGGCGTTTGGACTCCAACGCCTGGCTAACGCCTGGCTAGGGCTGGCGTTTGGACCTTAATGCCTGGCTAATGCCAGGTGCACTCCTTCTCGCCTCCTGAGCGTATTTTCGATGTATTTGCATCCATTTAGCTCGGTTTCCATCTCCAATTCACCTACACATGAAATAGACTATGTTATGCACATAAAAAGTGTATTTTTATCATTAACGCACATAAAATGTAGGGCATATAACATGTTAAACCATGAATTCTAGCCTCGCATCAGCCCACATGCTCGGATTCCGGAAGTTTTCGGAGGAAAAACTTACCCATAGCCTAAGGATCAATATTATATGGTTTTTGTATGATTTCGTAACAAATTTCTTGGTAAATTCTTGTTTTTATCAAAACCCTATGTTTCGCTCTAAACCCATGATTTCTACTAATTTAAGGTGTTAATCTACCCAAGAATTCAAGTATTAAACTCACTTCATGGTAGGAATTACTTACCTTAATATTCCTAGGTCGAATCCCTCCTTCACCAAATCGTCCAAAATGATGAAAAGTGGTTCAAAAAATGGCTAAGTCTCGCATTTAAGACGACCTCACTGCCTACAGGTTTTTCGCACCTGCGGCTCGAGGACTGCACCTGCGGTCTCGCATCTGCGAGAAGAATCTCGCATCCGCGAAAAAGAGGGAGGGGGTTAGTGGATGCATCTGCGGAGCGGAGACCGCACCTGCGGCTCCACTTCTGCAGAAAATGATTCGCACCTACGGAACTGGGCAACATTCCTTGGATTTGCACCTGCGACTATACCTCCGTCTTTTAAGACTGGTTTTCCTCGCGCGATGCCCGAATGGCATCCGGGCCTACCCAATACCCCATCCAAATATACCAATAAGTCCTAAATCATAATACGAACTCACTCGAGCCTTCGGAACGTCCGAAACAACGCTAAATCATACCCCAAAACCTATTGGATCAAACTTAAAAACTTTAAGTTCTTCAATTCACTTTCAACACGCCGAAACGTACCTATACTACTCGAATGACACCAAATTTTTCGAGAAAGTCATAAATGACATGATGGAACTATTCCCGGTCTCGAAATTCCGTTTGGACCTCGATAACACAAAACGTGTTCCCAGCCTCAATTTGAACTTAAGGAAATTCTTATTTCACTATATGGCGCCGAAATGCTCCCGGGTCCTCCAAAACCCGTTCCGAACACACGCCCACGTCCGAAATCATCATACGAACCTACTGGAACCTTCGAATCTCGATTCCGAGGTCGTTTACCAAAAATGTTGACCGAAGTCAAACTTGGACTTTAAGGCCAACCTTAAAGAACTAAGTGTTCCTATACCACTCCAAACTCCTCCAAACCTCGAACCACCCGTCCCCGCAAGTCATAAATCAATAAAAGCAACTACTGGAAGTCTTATTTAGGGGAACGGGGTCCTAGAACACAAAATGACCGGTCGGGTCATTACATTCTCCACCTCTTAAATAAACGTGTGTCCTTGAAAAGGTCTAGAATAATACCTGGAGTGTTGAATAAGTGTGGGAATCTGCTCCGCATGTCCTCCTTGGACTCCAAAGTCACCTACTCGGCTGGTTGCCCCCTCCATTGGACCTTTACGGCGGAAACCCTCTTGGACCTCAATTGGCTCCTACTCATAACTCAACCTCTCATCTAGCTGAATGGTGCTGAAATCAACCACGTGAGAGATGTCGGCGTGGTATCTTCGGAGCATGGACACATGAAAGACCGGATGAACCCCTGATAAACTGTGAGGTAAAGCAAGCTCGTAAGCAACCTCCCCAACTCGTTTCAACACCTCAAATGGGCCTATAAACCTTGGGCTCAGCTTGCCCTTCTTCCCAAACCTCATAATACCCTTCATCGGCGAGACCTTCAATAGAACCTTCTCTCCCTCCATAAATGATACATCACGAGCCTTCTGATTCATGTAGCTCTTATGTCTTTACTGTGCTGTGGGAAGTCTCTCCTGAATCAACTTCACCTTCTCCAAAGCATCCTTCACCAGATCGGTGCCATATAGCTTAGCCTTGCCAGGCTCAAACCACCCGATGGGAGAATGACATCGTCGACCATACAAGGCCTCAAATGGAGCCATATCGATGCTGGACTGATTACTATTATTATAAGCAAACTCGGTCAAATGCAAGAACTGGTTCCACTGCCCTCCAAAGTCAATCACACATGCCCTGAGCATGTCCTCCAATATCTGAAATGTCCGCTCCGACTGCTCGTCAGTCTGAGGGTAGAATGATGTGCTGAGCTCTACCCGGGTGCCTAACTCACTCTGTACTGCTCTCCAGAAGTGCGAGGTGAACTGAGGACCTCGATTTGATATAATGGACACAGGCATACCGTGCAACCGAACTATCTCCCAAATGTAGATCTGGGCCAACCTCTCTGAAGTATAAGTAGTAGCTCCTAGAATGAAATGTGCCGACTTGATCAACCTGTCCACAATAACCCAAACCGCATCAACCTTCTGCAAAGTCTGAGACAATCCAACTACGAAGTCCATAGTGATGTGCTCCTATTTCCTCTCAGGTATAGGCATCTGCTGAAGTAGGTCTCCTGGCCTTTGGGTTCTCATACTTAACCTGCTGACAATTTAAACACCTAGCCATATACTCCACTATGTCTTTCTTCATTCGCCTCCATCAGAAATGTTGTCTCAAGTCACGATACATCTTCGTAGCACCAGGATGAATAGAATACCGTGAACTATGAGAATCGTCTAGAATCCTCTCCCTCAAGCCATCAACTTTGGGGACACATAAGCGACCCTAAAGTCTCAGAACACCATCCTCGCCAATAGAAACCTCCTTGGCACCACCCTGTACCATTGTCTCCCGGAGAGCCACCAAGTGTGGATCATCATACTGCCAAATCTTGATATCTCCCAATAATGAAGACTGAGCCACCACACATGCGAGAACTCGGCTGGGCTCTGAAAGGTCCAAACTCACCAGGCGATTAGCCAAGGACTGAACGTCCAAAGCTAGAGGCCTCTCCTCTGCTGAAATGAAAGCCAAACTACCCATACTCTCCGCCTTCCTGCTTAAGGCATCTGCAACCACGTTCGCCTTGCCCGGATGATAAAGAATGGTGATGTCATAATCCTTCAGCAATTCAAGCCACCTACGCTGCCTCAAATTAAGATCCCTCTGATTTAACAAATGCTGCAAGCTGCGGTGGTCCGTATAAACCTCACAAGGCACCCCATACAAGTAATGTCTCCAAATCTTAAGAGAATGAACAATCGCCGCCAACTCCAAGTCATGCACAAGGTAATTTTTCTCATGAACCTTCAACTGACATGAAACATATGCAATGACTCGCCTCTCCTGCATCAACACACATCCCAAACCAACGAGTGAAGCATCGCAATAAACTGTATATATCCCTAGCCAGAAGGCAACACTAGAACGGGTGTTGAGGTCAATGTTGTCTTGAGCTTCTGAAAGCTCGCCTGACACTCGTCGGACCATCGAAATGGGGCATTCTTTTGGTTCAATCTAGTCAGAGGGGTTGCAATGGATGAAAAACCCTTCACAAATCGGCGATAATAACCTACCAAACCCAAGAAGCTCCTGATCTCTGTAGCTGAAGTAGGGCGTGGCCAACTCTGAGCTGCCTCAATCTTCTTAGGATCCACCTTGATACCCTCTCCGGATACCACATGTCCCAAGAATGCCATAGAATCCAACCAAAACTCACACTTGGAGAACTTAGCGTACAACTTTTGTTCTCGCAAGGTCTGGAGCACAACTCTCAAATGTTGCTCGTCCTCTCCCTGGCTACATGAGTAAATCAAAATGTCATCAATGAAGACGATGACAAGAGAATCAATATAAGGCCTGAAAACCCTGTTCATCAAATCCATAAATGTCGCTGGAGCATTAGTTAGGCCAAAGGACATTACTAGGAACTCGTAATGACCATATCTTGTACGAAAGGCAGTCTTCAGAACATCCGAGTCCCGAATCTTCAAGTGATGGTACCTCAATCTCAGGTCAATCTTAGAAAACACCCGAGCACCCTGCAACTGGTCAAACAAATCATCGATACGCGGCAACGGGTACTTGTACTTGATGGTGACCTTGTTCAACTGGCGGTAGTCAATACACATCCGCATAGTCCCATCCTTCTTCTTCACAAATAACACTGGAGCACCCCAAGGCGATACGCTCGGTATGATAAACCCCTTAGCCAATAACTCCTCAAGTTGTTCTTTCAATTCATTCAATTCCTTCAGATCCATACGGTATGGGGTATAGATATAGGTTGGGTTCCTGGAGCTAAGTCAATGCAGAAATCAATGTCACGATCTGGTGGCATGCCTGGAAGGTCTGAAGGGAATACATCAGCAAACTCTCAAACTACCTGCACTGAATCAATCGTCGGGGACTCGGCGGAGGTGTCCCGCACATAAGCAAGATAGGCCAAACAACCCTTCTCGACCATACGTCGAGCCTTTAGGAAAGAAATAACCCGACTAGCCGCACTAACTAAGGAACCTCTCCACTCCAATCTCATCAACTCGGGCATGGCTAGAGTAAAAGTCTTGGTATGGCAATCTAGAATGGAATGATAGGGAGAAAGCCAACCTATGACCAGGATGACCTCAAAATCAATCATACCAAGCAACAGGAGGTCCGCTCCGGTCTCGAACCCACAGAATGTAACCACACAGGACCGGTATATCCGGTCCTCAACCACTACAAAAAACAGCATTTAACAACGACCCAAATCCGTCGCTAAAGAGCCTTTTCCGTCGCTAAGAAGAATTAGCGACGGATTACCAGGTGTTGCAGATTTGCTCGTTGCTAAGCTCTTTACGACAGAAAAATTGAATTCGTTGCTAAATTAGCGACGTTCCACCGACGAACATTGTCCGTTGCTAAAATTAGCGACAGAATTTTCGTCGCTATATTAGAAAATTGTGTCGCTAAATTCACAATGCATTTGGTCGCTGGCATACATTTGCGACAGAAAGTCGGGCGCTAATTCATCGCCAATATTTTGAGACTCATTTCAGCTTTGCATTGGGCGACCAAAATCGTCTGTTGCAATCTGTCGCAATGTTATTTCATATATTTATTTTTGTTATAAAAAATAGTCGTCGCAATCTATCGCAATATTTATTAGATATCCTTAATAATAACTAAATTCATACAAATTATCAAAATGATATCAAAATGCCCGTTGTTCGAATTACCAAAATGATATCAAAATGCATATAGCTAATACAATTAAGTTCGAATTATCCCAATCACGAATAATAAAGTTCAAACCAAAAAGGTGTGAATTATCCATAACACCAACAATAAAGTTCAAAACAAAAAGCTTCCAAATACGAGGCTTAGGGGTTAAGGTCATCATCTGAAACCGATGGACGAACCCCATGAACAGTAGCAGTAGTAGTAGGAGCACGAACTGTTGGTACCACATCTGATGGGTGGTCAGTAGAAGTCAGTGAGGGTGATGAAATCATTTCACGCACCCACTCAGTCAATACTAGAAGCATATGATCAGTTAGCACAGGAACTATGTGCTCTGTTAGTGCAGGAATCAAACGCGTCACTAACTCATCCAGGTTCGATGATGATTGAGCACTCAAATGTGGTATTGATGATGAAGCATCTGATCCAGAAGAGCCATGAAGATTCGGTCCATAGTAGCATTTTGCTTGAGATCCAAGACCATATACTCTTCTCTTCTTTTCCCCTCCCGCGGCTTCGTAATACGCTTTCCATTGATCAATATCATATTGAGTTTTTGTTTGTTCCTGTAATATTTCCTTATACATTTCCTGTCAAGAATGTTGAGAATTTAATTAACCAACAGAGAGGATACTTTTCATACTCTTTTTACATTGTAGTAAATAAGATTATACAATAATGGACTTACATGCACGATTCGAGCTTTCTCATCAAGAAAAGATTTTCCATCATGCCCATGTGTATGGACGTACAAATGTAACTCACTTGGTGTTGGGTCTCGACCCTTTTCAACAGCCTATACAAAAAGAAATTATTTTTAAAAGCATCAAAATATTAATATAGAACCAGAAGTTTTGTCACATCTATAACTAAAAGCATAAAAAAGTGACACAAGGTAACACTGATGGAACTCTATATAAATATCACAAAGGCACAAAAAAAATGAAAGAGAGACACAGAACACTACAAATGTGCATTGATAGTAATGGAAAGATCAAGAGCCAACTGAGAACAAAACAACCTGGTGTTACTACAAACCAAGAATATATGTTTCACTTGTTTCAGAAGCATTCTTACAGAAAGGGCATAGATTGTCACTATTAATTCCAATATCACAAAGGCACAAAAATGATGAAAGAGAGACACAGAACACTACAAATGTGCATTATCTAGTCTTAATCTATACAATAGAATACTATCTTAAACCACCTATCTCAATTCTGAAACCCTGCATATCACAAGGCACAACACCAATCAAAAACATGTCAGATTTTAATGTTTATAACACTCTCCATGTTCAGAAAGTAAAAGACAAACAATTTGTTCCCAAAAACTGAATCCATCAATCCCTAAGGTATATAAAGATTTTTTTTTTTTTAAAATGGATGCACTTCAAAATCTCTCATTTTTTTAAAAATGGAAATTATCGTACAAGTGAAGGAGATGAATCAGATGATCTTGTCCATTGGTGTCACGGTGCTCCTCGTGTTGCTCTTACCCTCACAAAAGCATCTAAGGTATGTGTATTAGAGCATGACTAAAAAGTTAATAGTGGGTACAGTTGAGTCTTCAACGACAATATTGTTTTCAGGTTTTTGGTGATGAGGAGTTTGAGAAAGCAGCTATAGAAGTAGGAGAAGTAGTGTGGAGGCGAGGTTTACTTAAAATAATTGGTTTGTGTCATGGAATAAGTGGCAACGCCTATGTCTTTCTTTCACTATACAGGCTAACAGGTAAAGAGGAGTACTTGTACAAGGAAAAAGAATTCGCTTGCTTTCTCCATGATAGAACCATCTTGCTGAACCATCTGAGTCTAAGTTCCCTGGCTATGAACTTTAGGACTTTAACAAACAAGATATGACTGTGAAGCCGACTATGTGTGAATGTTTTTTGTGTTTCTTCTACTAGTGTGTTAAACAAATGAAAATGATGTAAAATATTTGTTTTGCTTTCTGCTAATATATTATATTCCGCTCCTCTGTATTCCAATTTGCAGTTTTATGAAGTTTTATGACTCGGATTTAGCTCTCTTCTGGAGTTGGAAAGTATTGTTTTTTCCAGAATGTGAGCATAATGATAATGAATAGAGAATCCTGGTGTAGATGTATTAGGCTAAATCGTCAAACATATACTGAATCCTTGAAGATCTTTTTCTTTTCATTTAACGACTCGAATTTGCTGGTGATGTGAGCTGTCTTGTTTAATACAAGTGCGAAAGAGAACATTTATTTGCCTTCTTTCCCATTTTGCATCAAATTAGAGGATGTATGATAACACTACAAAAAGACATAAAAGAGATGAACAAAGGAGTGCAAGGCAAAATCTTACTGTCGAAGAAATGATTCATACAGACAAAATATCATACATATTTCTCTACATTTACTAACGTACTATTAACAAGAAAATCTGACAACGATATTCCATTCACTTTGAGCTCCAATGACTTTATGTATACACAAGCAGCTTGAAGTTGAATGAATTCTCAAAGAATTTCGTTTCAATTCAATAAAATTTCACAATTGTCAACTCTACAATTTTCGATTACAGAAATACCATCGGTTTCTAACCAAGGTGTATCTTTTTATCTTTTTTTTGTTTTNTCTCACCAATATCTATACAAACTTCGCAAACCTGGCTATAGCAGAACAAGACAAGTTAAGGCTGCTCCATTTATGCAGTCATGCTTTTCATATAACTTGTATAGACACATGGCTTTTCGGTATGATAAACATATCTTTATGAGTTCAATCAAATGAATTCCAGAAAACAATAATAACTATATTATTTGTAAGTCAATCAAATCCCCTAAGCTTGTAATTCGTGACATATCTATATGAGTTCCAGAAAACAATAATAATCAGTATGATAAACATATATATATGAGCTCAATCAAATGAATCTTCCGAAGTTGCGATATACTTACAAGTCTCTTGCGATACTCCCCAATGGAGACAGAGCCGCATGTGTGAGTCCCGGTGGAGACTCCACTCCTACCGCCACGATGATTCTTTGCATTTATTTCTGACTTTTCAACACACTTGGGATCTTTCTAAAGTTGGTCCCAACTTTCCCACACTTCTACTGGAACACCTCTTGGCCTAAATTTTTTAGCTTTCATTTTGGAAATGAAATCTTTGTACCTGATTGATGCCTTATTCTCCCATTGGCTCCTCACTACACTATCAATGGAAGAGTCCCAATAGAATTCCTTCTGAAATAATTTTATAAAATAATAATATTAATATCTTATTTATAATAGTTAATACAGTTCCTAAATTCATTATATAATGAGAATTTATACCTTGAATTCTCCCCAATAAAAGTTTTTTATCTCGTCAGAGACACTTTTCCAATGATTCCATTGGGATCAAGTTCATGCTTGAAAGATTTAAATATTTTCGACGAGCATAATCCACTTGGTTCTAACTTGAAAAAATTTGAAGACAATAGTTGAAGGGGTATCATAAATCAAAATTTCTATATAAAAAATAATAGTAAAAACATGGACTAACCCTGTAGGAGCAAGAGTAACAAGTGTCCACTGCCCGCGACTACTGGTGCACTCACCTTCGCCAATTGTGTTGCTTTGAGTAGATATGCCCTCACCTATTGGATTACTCTGATCAGGTGTATTAGGAGATGATTCAGAATGGATAGTTGGGGTACTACCATGACCTGATGTTTGAACGGGTGCCGTATTGCTAGGAGCTAAAGTTTGTACTTGATTTATGTGATTCTGCCCAACTAAAGAACTCCCACCTTGTTGAGGACTAATTATTGGAATGGGAATAGAAGGCAGATTTGCACGAATAGCAGAATTACCCCTACCCCTAACTGAGGACTTGCCTCTCCCTCGAGTCATAGCTACAAAAAAAATCACATGTAAGCAAATTAGAGTCATAAATTGGTATAAGTCAAGAATTAAGTCCCTGCAAACAGAAAACATTGGTATAAGTCAAGAATTGGACCAAAATTACTGCTATAAGTTATAAATTTAGGGAAATGAGTGAGAAGTTAGACATCAAAGAAAATCAATAAATATAGATATATTCTTGCAGATAACATTCAACTTAGATTACAACAAACAAAACACATAGAATTCATCTTAGATTACAAACAAAACACAGTAAGATACATCAACATATTTTAATTAACACATTAGTCACTATCTATTTCTTCCTCATCATCCTTTGTATCTTCCGTTTCATACTCTTCTTCTTCTTCTTCTTCTTCTTCTTCTTCTTCTTCTTTTTCTTCTTCAGTTCATGATGATCTAGAAATAATTCATCATCAACGTGCTCATACATTTCAATTAAATCCCTATTTGGATCATGTAAGAGTATATTTTCATCAACGACAATGTTCATATCTATCACATGATCTTCAACTTCTTCACTTGGAAGGGGAGATTCGCATCTGAAATTGCCATCACTTCCTCATCGAGTAATTCAACAACATGCCAAGGTTTAACTTTCAATACAGCTAACCAATCCTCCTTGTCCTTTATCTTTCTAGGATAAGGAACATAACACACTTGAGTTGCTTGCATTGCAAGAATAAAAGGTTCATATTTTTTATATCGAAGACGATGGTTAACATCCACCAATTTGTATTGATTATGATTTTTAACACCAACATTCATTGTTGGGTCAAACCATTCACACTTGAATAATACAGTTTTCTTTAAAGGTTCTTCACGGTATTCTACTTGTATAATCTCTTGTATCCGACCATAGTAGTCACCAACATTTGGATCCTCCATATTCATTGTTGATCTTGCGCTACCATGACTTTCTATGTGAAATTTATATCCATTAAGAAAATACACTGAATGATATATCGCTCTTGTCAATGGTCCATGAGCAAGGCTACGCAAGAATGCATTCTCAATATGGTTGCTTCGGACCTATTTAAAAAATTGTGAGACTTAGTTAAATTTAACAAGTCAATTTATGTACATTATTGTATAAAAGTAAATTATTGTTTGAGGCTTACATATTGCTTGACCCATATAGGGAAATATGTTTCGAGATTCTCATCTATTTGATCCTGAGATAAATTCGGATATTCTTCTTGTAAACGTTCCACGCGCATACTTCATTGCAACAAAATAGGTTAAAATTAGTGCTTATGATATGTGAATATTTGTTATATTAAGAAAGTATAACTTTCAAATGTTACCTTACAAATGGCTCAACCTCTTACAATTTAGTAGAATGTAAGTGTGGGCAGCCTTGATTTCTTCCAAGGATAAACTCCTATTTTTTGCTTCTCCCGATAGTCGACCCGGATGTGTAAACATTGATAAATTTCCTTTATGATCTTCCACCACACCACCATCATCATTCCGGTCCACATTATGATCACGTGTAATGAGATGATGTTCAAAATAATGAGAAAATAATTGTGTTGACTCTGTCATCAAGTATGCTTCACAAATAGATCCCTCAACACTAGCTTTATTCCCAATCATTTTTTTCAAAGTTCCAAGGTACCTAAATAGATAAATGAATGGACCATTAAATTAAAAAGTCATGTGTAGCATACTTGTTACTTTTATGACATAGAAGTTTTAAATTTACCTCTCAAAAGGATACATCCATCGATATTGTACAGGTCCCGCAATTCTTGCTTCATATGGCAGGTGCACGGGCAAATGTTCCATTGAGTTAAAGAACCCCGGTGGAAATATACGTTCAAACTTACACAAGATCTGTGGGATGTCTATTTCTAATCTCTCCATGTCAGCCACTCGTAGAGTGGTCGAAGTAAGATCTTTAAAAAAATAAGCTCAATTCTGTAAGTGCCTGTCACACATTGCTAGGAAGTAGTTCACGAAAGGCAATAGGCATTAATCGTTGCATGAACACGTGGAAATCATGACTTTTCATGCCAAATAACCTAGACTTATTCGTCTCTAGACATCGACCCAAATTTGAAACATGCCCATCTGGAAACTTCAAACTTTTCACCCAATCGAATAAGATATCTCTTGCTTCATTGTCTATTGTATATGCAGCTTTGGGATATTTTCCACTAACATCCTTTGCCAACTGAGGTCTATCGCAATAGGTTAGCATATCCAGACGTGCTTTCGAATTGTCTTTGGTTTTGTATTTAACATTAAGATCTATGTTAAATACATTATCAAAGACATTATTTTCAATATGCATGACGTGATGATTATGCGGAATCATGTTAGAACTCCAATAAGGAAAATCCCAAAAGATGCTTCGCTTTTTCCATCCACAAGATTTACATATTCTAGAATTAACTACTTGTTCATCTTCCTTTGTTACTTTCCTTAGCCCTAACTCACTAATTTGGTTCAAAATTTCCTCTCCCGTTCTAAGTGCTGGTGGTAGCCCTTTGACAGTATGACCTTTAATAAAGTTTTTACAATCTTTCCTAAATGGATGATGTTGGTCAAGGAATATTCTATGACTATCAAAACAAGTTGTTTTCTCACCATGACGTAATCTAAAAGATTGTGCCTCCTCCATACAATAAGGACATGCTAACTTTCGAGCAGTACTCCATCCTGATAACATAGAATATGTTGGAAAGTCACTGATTGTCCACATCAAAGCCGCCCTTAATTGAAAGTTTTGCTTTTTTGAGATGTCAAATGCTTCCACACCTTCCTCCCATAACAAGGTCGATTCTTTTATTAGAGGTTGTAGAAAAACATCAATTTTTTGTTTAGGATTGGTTGGCCCTGGAACAATGACAGTTAAGAACATGTACGCCTCTTTCATACACATCCAAGGAGGAAAGTTGTATGGAGTGACAATCACCGGCCACGAAGAGTATTTTCTTCCTGATTGACCAAATGGTTGGAAACCATCAGTACATAACCCCAGCCTCACATTCCTTGGTTCAGGAGCAAAAATGGATGAGTTTCATTGAAGTGCTTCCAAGCCTCAAAGTCTGATGGATGACGCATTACCCCCTCCTCTTGTATATGCTCATGGTTCCCTCTCATGTCACCGGCTGTAGCATGAGATGCATATAATATTCGCAATCTAGGAATCAAAGAAAAATAATACATCCTTTTATAAGGGACTAATTTCCTCTTACGAGAACCAACGCGACGTTTAAACCTCTCGTAGCCACAAAACATGCAAGATGTGAGGTCTTCATCGTCACCCCAATACAACAAACATCCTGAATTACAACAATCAATCTTTTCAACCGGCAAACCCAAGATACGCACTAGCTTTTTGGTTTGATAATAACTTTCAAGCATTATGTTATCTGCAGGTAAAGCCTCTTTCAGCAATTGCATCATTTGGTCATATCCCCTTTGTGATAAAGTGTTCTCCATTTTAATGCTTAACATACTAGAAACTACTGCGAGTTGAGAGAGGGAAGAACCAGGATACAATTCTGTATCAGCAACCTTTAGCAAATCATAAAACCTTTGAGACTCAGGATTAGGATCCTCCTCCATTGAAGGATTAGGCTCGTCCTCCATTGAAGGCTCAAAATGATGAGACAACTCAAATTCAGTATTACTATAAGATTGCCAACTAGAACCCTGGCCAAAGTTGGGTCCAGCTGCATCTAAAACCATTTGTCAGTATGGATTGTCATATCCTAATACAGGTTGAACACCACCATGTAGATCACTGCTAGAAGACGTCACACCAGTCACATCTTTTTCCCCTTGATACTTTAAAACAGAATAGTTTTCAACAAATCCAAACTTAAAAAGGTGCAATCTAACTGTTTCAACATCCACGTATATAATGTTGCGACATTTTTTACATGGACATCGAACATTCTCACCACTCATGCGATTTCGCTGAGAACGTGTAAACTGGAGAAAGCTATCCACCCAGTTACAAAATTAGAATTAATACCCCCCCTCCCCCTGCCATCTAACCTCTCGTACATCCAAGCACTCTCTAAATTATCTATATTCCTATTTAATATAGAAACAAAACAAGATAATCAGATATATATATATATATATATATATATATATATATATATATATATATATATATATATATATAAACCAATTGTTTTAGCAAACAAATATATATAAAAAATATATCAAAAACTCATGCTTACTAAACACAAGAATGCCACCATCTTCTCAATCATACCAAGGCTACAGGGAGATCAGTGAAATACTAATATTTCATATGCAGAAGAAAAGTTCTCATATACCAAACAAAGATGAAAATCGAAGCCAAATAGATGTAAATATCTACCAAAGATGATCAACTGATTCTACAAGGCAAAATTTGTTTGAATAACTTAAAAGAATGTGACACATTATTTTACCTGTCAACAAAGTTGCTAGAACATGCTTGCTGATATGGAGAAAAAGGAAGTACAGGAACTACATTAGCCATAAATGGCAATTAATCAACTAAAATAAGAAAACTAGGAAAAAGATATCCAAACCCTAGCTGCTCCAAATCATCGGAAATATAATTAGAAGGAAAACTTAAGATTGGCTTTAAAACTTTAACTCACACTCGGTGTTTTGTTACCACCTGTACATTGTCTTCAAATAATTTAAGGGGAAAAAAAGCTCCAAGCCCTAGCTACTCCAAATTGATGCAAATAAAGTAAGAAGCAAACAATTAATTTGAAAATGTTCACTCACATTCAGTGTAATGAACATAGAATTCGTAGTCATTAGCACCGCCATCAAGCTACTGATTCATAAGAAACAGAAGAAGAAACAAATTAAAGCCATCTACACATCTTAGATTCACGTTGACTACTAATTTTTGCTCTTGTTCTTTCCCTCAAGGTGTGTTTTCCATTGATTTTGCTCCCAGTCGCCTATATTTTCTCCCAACGTTCTACCCTGTTAGAAGAAGAAGAGACCGAACTTTTACCAATTTTGTACCCTAGGGTAAATAATTAAATGGTATTCAGCGACAGATTTAGCTACGGCTTAATTTTCGTCACTAATAATGATATTATTTTTCACTGGATATAACATTATCGACGGAAATTTCCGTAGCAAGGAGCTTAAAAGTTTTTGATAAAGAAATTAAGCTTAGCGACGGAAATTTTGTTGCTAATTTCGTCGCTCAGGTTTTGTCGCTAAATCCGTAGCTAAATTGAGGGCGCCAATATTTAGCTACAATTTTTCGATTTTGTCGCTATTCCGTCACTATATTATATATTAACTATTTTTTGGCTTTTTTTGCAACAAAACTATTATTCCGTAGCCAATCCGTCGCTAATCGGCGACGGAACTAAGTTTGTCGCTAAAATCCGTCGCTAAATGCTGTTTTTTTTTTATAGTGAACCACAAAATCACCCACAGGATTGGACACATAAACAGGAGTACCCAAAGACTCACGAGGAATATCTAAGAAATGAGAAAACAGGGTCGATACATAAGAATAAGTGGACCCTGGATCAAATAATACCGATGCATCTCCACCGCATACCGAAATAATACCTGTGATCACGGCATCTGAGGTCACTGCATCTGATCTGGTCAGAATAGCATAGAATCTGGCTGGAGCACCGGATGACTGACCTCCTCCTGAATGGACAAGAGCTGGTTGGGCTCCCCCTGCCTGGCCTCCACCTCTAGGACGACCTCTACCAACCGGTCCTCCACCTTTGGTTGGCCGGACCGCCAGTGCTGAACTCATAGGCTGGAAACTCTGTTGCATTGCATTGCCCTGAAGCCTGGTATAAGTCCTCTTAATATGACTGGATCCCCACATTCATAACAACCTCTCGGCACCATGGCATGTTGCCCTGAAGGACCCTGAATAGTTGGAGGACGGTATGAACTCTCTGGCATAGCACTAAAATAAGGGCTGGAAGACCCCTGATGACCAGAATACCTACCGGAGGAACCATGAATGGCTGGTGGGTGATAAGAACTCTCCGACATAGCGCTGAAATAAGGCCTCGTGGGAGCACCTCGAGGAGGTGGTGGGGGTGCTGAATATGGGGGCCTACTGGTTTGGGCCCTACCAAACTGACCTCTGCCCTTGGCTAGAGCACCTCTAAAATCCCCAGAAAATCTAGCTCTCTTATCTTGCTGCCCCTGCTCTCTGCCCCTCAATTGATAACCCTTAATCTTGCGAGCAATCTATACCACAAGCTGATAAAGAGTCCCCATCTCCACCTCTCGGGCCATGTTGGCCCTAATACCTGAGTGTAAGCCGGCTACAAATCTCCGCACTCTCTCTGCGTCTGTAGGAAGTATCATGAGTGCATGACGAGACAGCTCAGAAAACCTAGCCTCGTAGTCGGTCACTGACATCTGACCCTGCTCCAGCTGCTCAAACTGATACCGCAGCTCTTCCCTCTCAGAGGGTGGAATATATTTGTCCAGGAATAACTGAGTGAACTGCTCCCAAGTGAGGGGAGGAGAATCTTCCGGTCTGCCAAGAATGTACGACTGCCACCATCTGCGGGCCTTGCCCTCTATCTAAAAAGTAGTGAAGTCAACTCCATGGGACTCCAGTATCCTCATGTTGTGCAATCTGTCCCTGCACCTATCAATAAAGTCCTGAGCATCCTCATGACGCTCACCTCTAAAGATAATAGGGTGCAGTCAGGTCCATCTGTCTAATAACTTCTGCGGATCGTTGTCCGCAGCTGGTCTGTGCTCAGGTGTTGCTGCTGCTACTGCTGAACCCCGCCCACGGGCAGTGTACTCGGGGTCTGATAGACTGCTGATGCATGTCCTGCAGCCTGGGCAGTAGGGGTCTGTGTCCCTCCTCCCACCTGAGATGTGGCCAGATCCGCTGGAAATAAACCAGCTTGAGTCATGGTGTCCATGAACCGCATCATACGGCCGATGGCCTTCCTGGAATCCTGGCGCCATCATAAATTCCAACAGGGAAGGATCTGCTGGGGGCAACTCGCCCTGCTCCTCAGTAATGGGATCCTCTGCTGGATCTGTTGGTCGTGCAACTGGAACAGCTCTGGGATGCCCTCCTCCCCTACCTCGGGTCGGTGCCCTCCCCCAACCTCTGCCACAACCTCGGATGATGGGGGTAGCGGCCCCTCCCGGGTCCGGAATGTCGACTATGTGTGTCCTCACCATCGGTGAGAGAATAGAAGAGTGAGATTTAGTATACCATCAACTGAACGATAGAAGATGAACAAAGAGAGGTTTCCTAACACCTTATAGACTCTCGAAGATAAATACAGACGTCTCCGTACCGATTCGCCAGACTCTATTGGGTTTGCCTGTAACTTGTGAGACCTACGTGTACCTAGAGTTTTGATACCATGTTGTCACGACCCGAATCCTAACCCAGGTCACGATGGCTCCCAACACCGTAGTCAGGCAAGCCAACATCAATCTACTGGTGAGTTTCTTTTAATTTACCAAAACATTTCCAACACTTACTTGGTTTAGATTTTAGACATTGGTCAAAAACGAATAACTTAGACAATCTTAAGCAGAAATAGTCATAAAAGTTGTAATTTAATATTTACATCCCAAAAATAATGTCTACTAATGTGTGTGCCAGGAACTAGTGTCACAAGTCTACAGGCATACTAGTAGAGTAAAAACAAAAGAAGTAATAGACCGCCCTATTATCTGAAAAGGAATAGACAGAAATAACAAAAGGAGGCTCTATAGTGTTGTTGAGGGTCGTCAAGAGGAGCAGCTCACTGTGGAGTCTAGACCAGGTATATATCAAGGACGAACTCCGGACTGATACCCAGATGCACCTGCCTCAGAACCTGTACAATTAAGTACAGAGCGTAGCATTAGTACATAAACAATATGTACCCAGTAAGTATCCAGTCTAATCTCGAAGAAGTAGTGACGAGAGGTCGACTTGAAACTTACTAGGGTCAAAATAATATGTTTTAAATATAAGGCTAAGCAGGGATGGCGATCATGAATAATAATGAAGACAGGAACATCAATTTTCCTTTACAAATACCTTTACGTGTCAAGTTCTCTAGCATACAAATTACCTAGTTTTCCTTTTTCATTGTATTTAACAGATACATAATCACAGAACACCCAACATCTAACAAACACATACCATGTCGTGAACGTACGGCTAACACAATGCGAAAATAAATGTGCACTGTCGAAGGGGTGAATGGCTCGAACAATAGATGCAACTATTACACCGCTCACGAATCGAACATGCGACGCGGTTGACATAATAGTAGGTCTACCTCGCTCGCGAATCACACTTGTGATGCGGGTACCCGTATACATACACATAATTAAGAGGAAATCAGGAATTCAGTAGAGAATATACTTACAGAGAAGGATTCATTAATATAATTTCAGAATGTAACCTCCTAGATGTTCACTTAATAATTCAAGGATATTAGGATACCTAAATTAACATTTAAGATTATAGATACAACACATACATCATGCTTGTGAATCCTAAACTCCCCGACATAAAATAATAGTAGCTACGCACAGACGATCGTCACTTCGTGCGTGC
The DNA here is from genome assembly GCA_005239505.1 of Nicotiana paniculata. NCBI lineage: Eukaryota > Viridiplantae > Streptophyta > Magnoliopsida > Solanales > Solanaceae > Nicotiana > Nicotiana paniculata. The sequence continues at coordinate 50,905 of ML336249.1, forward strand.
GTAGCCCCCACAAATAAAGACATGCAATTATTTATTTTCACCTATAGGGATGATTCCCTCTTACAAGGTTAGAAATGAGACTTACCTCGTGTCAAGCCTATTTTCCGGGTCAAGAACACGCCCGAAACTCCAAATTTGTCACCCAAGAACTCGAAGCTAGCCAAACATCACATTAACAAGTCAATCTATGCTCAAAAGTCCATAATTCTCCTACTTAAATGGTCATTTCAACCCAAATTGGAAAATCCTAAAATACAGCCCCGGGCCCACATGCTCGGGTTCCATAAATTTTCGGAGGAAATACTTACCCATAGCCTAAGGATCAATATAATATGGTTTTTTTATGATTTCGTAACAAATTTCTTGGTAAATTCTTGTTTTTATCAAAACCCTATGTTTCGCTCTAAACCCATGATTTCTACTAATTTAAGGTGTTAATCTACCCAAGAATTCAAGTATTAAACTCACTTCATTGTAGGAATTACTTACCATAATATTCCTAGGTCGAATCCCTTCTTCACCAAATCGTCCAAAATGATGAAAAGTGGTTCAAAAAATGGCTAAGTCTCGCATTTAAGACGACCTCACTGCCTATAGGTTTTTCGCACCTGCGGCTCGAGGACCGCACCTGCGGTCTCGCATCTGCGAGAAGAATCTCGCATCTGCGGAAAAGAGGGATGGGGTCACTGGTCGCATCTGCGGAGCGGAGACCGCACATGCGGCTCCGTTTCTGCGGAAAATGATCCGCACCTGCGGAATTGGGCAACATCCCCTGGAGTCACACTTGCGGATATACCTACACAGGTGTGGTCGCACCAGATCTGGTGCACCAGTAGTCTTTTAAGGCTGGTTTTGCCTCGCGCGATGCCCGAATGGCATCCGGGCCCACCCGAGACCCCGTTCAAATATACCAACAAGTCTTAAATCATAATACATACTCGCGCGAGCCTTCAGAATGTCCGAAACAATGCTAAATCTAAAAACCATACCCCAAAACCTATTGGATCAAACTTAAGAACATAAGTTCTTGAATTCACTTTCAATACGCCGAAACGTACCTATACTACTCGGAATGACACCAAATTTTGAGAGAAAGTCATAAATGACATAACGGAACTAATCCCGGTCTCGAAATTCCGTTTGGACCTCGATAACACAAAACACGTTCCAAACCTCAATTTGAACTTAAGGAAATTCTTATTTCACTATTTGGCGCTGAAACACTCCTGGGTCATCCAAAACTCGTTCCGAACACACACAAGTCTGAAATCATCATACGAACCTACCGGAACCTTCGAATCCCAATTCTGAGGTCGTTTACCAAAAATGTTGACCGAAGTCAAACTTGGTCTTTAAGGCCAACCTTAAGGAACTAAGTGTTCCTATACCAATCCAAACTCCTCTAAACCTCGAACCACCCATCCCCGCAAGTCATAAAACAGTAAAAGCAACTATGGGAAGTCTCATTTAGGGGCACGGGGTCCTAGAACACAAAATGACCGGTCGGTTCGTTACAGTGGCGTAGTCGTGATATGTAAATCCCACTCAGGTGTGTATTTTATGCGACCCGACCAAAACTTCAAACGGTAATAAAATAAACATGTTGTAAATCGCGGGTGTATTTCATGTGGCGCGGTTTGCAATGTGTCTAAAAACAACAAGTGCACGTCATCGCGACTTGTTTCAAAATAATTTCATAAATGTTAAAAGCGGTTCAAAAGGTTTAAAAAATGCACAATAGGTTTAAAACATGTAATTAATTAGATAATTAGGCCCATTAATAATAGTTAAGTGACCGTGCTAGAACCACGGAATTCGAGAGTGCCTAACACCTTCCCCCGGGTTAATAGAATTCCTTACCCAGTCTTCTGGTTCGCAGACTTTAAACGGAGTCAAATTTTCCTCAATTTGGGATTTTAAATAAATGGTGTCTCGGAACACCGTAAAAAATCCAGGTGGCGACTCAGAAATTAAATAAATAATCCCAAATTCGATTATGTCACTTAAATTGGAAAAACTTCATTATCCCCTCTCTCGGGTGAAAAGGGAGGTGTGACAACCCTGGTGACTCCGCTGGGGATTGGACCCAGAATCTCTGGTTCAGGGTTCAAGAATTCGAGCTTAGAATAACTGTTATATTTGGCTTTATTATCTGATTTTACATGTTTGAACCTAATGTGATAAATGCCGCTTTTTACCGCTTTGATATTATTTGGACTGTATATAAACTGTTCTGAAACCCTCTTCTCTCTGAGTCTTCTAAATCATCTGGAAAGTATGCACTTCGTGTGACTTCCTTTCTGTTAGAGTCATATCCAAATTTTAGAACGAGGCTCAGACAAGTTGCAAAGCTGGTGAAGCTTTTGTATTCCAGGTACGCTATCCCCCCTCGGCTCGAGTTGTCCGCTCGGGTAAGCCAGGTCTAGAACAAAGCCCCGGGATTTAAACTTAGAATAACATAGCCTCATGCCGGATCCCTAGTAGGTGCATTGTTTGCATCATGTGCATTTGACTTAGGGGAGTCAATACAGGGGTTGGGTCCGTCGAGGACAGGCGAACCCGAAATAAAAGACCATCCTGATGCATCTTACCTGCTATGTGTATATTATTTGTTTCGGCTTGTTGTTGACCGGCTAAAGAAAGAAAATAACAGAAAAACCAAGAGTGAGGTAGGATAGAAAATTTACCCGATTTTGAAAGCCCCGATATTTGAAAATACCTCGAAACTCTGCCATTTTTTTTGAAAAAAAGGGAGAAAAGAAAATGTATTTCGAAAAAAATGGAATGAGTCAGTATCATATTTTTCAAAATTGAGTCAAAACTTCCCGAACTACGCATGTTTGATTCTCACCGGTGTGGGATACGTAGGCAACCCTCATCGATCCAACTCTATTTTTGCGAAAAATAAAATATAGAATATTGCCATAAATAAAGTTAGGTGATGTCGTTTTCATCTAAATAGCCAAAGATGTCCCAACAGGGCGCCGGAAGGCTGTTTTTGCAAGAATAGCCACTTATGTTCTTTTTCAAATTTTTGACCAATTAGCAAACACATCCCTAAAAGCTTCCTTCCTGAAGTGCTGAAGGGCCGTATTTGCAAAGGTGGTTCATTTTTGAAATAAAATTTTGCAAAAATAACACTCTTCCTTTTTAGGTCAAAATGAATCATGGTATTTCTTTTAACCAATCACTTTAAATTAATGTGCAGGATGAGCACTATTGAAAATATACCTTTCAAAGTTGTAGAGGAAATCCCGATAGGACTCCATATGTGGTGGAATAACCTGGGGGAGGTCAGTAGAGGTGCTTCCATAAAAGCTTTAGGCGGCTCACCGGCCTCGTGAAGATTAAACCAAGGCTGGACATAATTGAGGCTTTAATACCATTTTGGGATCCAGCACACAACGTGTTCCATTTCTCTGATTTTGAGCTAACCCCTACACTTGAGGAGATAGCAGGCTATGCTGGCCTTAATGGGAATCTCAGGAGCCGATACCCAGTGGCACCAAGAGCTGTAACTCCTCACAAGTTCTTGGACCTTCTGAGTATTAGCCGGGAAGTCAAAGATGAGAATTTGGCTGAAGGATTCTGCACATTCTACTTCCTCTACCGTCGTTATGGGGACCCCCGTGGTTTTGAGGCTCTGGATACCGGTTTAACTCACCAAGGGAATCAAAGCAAATGGGAAGCACGCCGGGGATTGGCCTTCGTGGTAGCATTCTTAGGTGCCCTTGTCTTCCCAAGGAGTGATGGATATATAGAGTTGGGACTCGTAGGAGTAGCTGACTTCATGATCAAAAAGGCTAATGGAATTCTTGTGCCAATGATCCTAGCAGAAATCTATCGAGCTCTAACTGTTTGTCAATCAGGGGGAAGTTCTTCGAGGGTTGCAATTTGCTCTTACAGATATGGATGATAGAACACCTTTGCCATCGCCCGGGTTATATGAATTACTGTCTGACTGGTCTCAATTGCATTGAAGAACATGAAAATCGGGTACAGGGTCATGAGTTTCCGGAAGGTACGGAAGCATGGTTTGCACATTTGGGTTCCTTGACTACCAACCAAATTGAATGGAAATTCGTCTGGCTCCCTGTCAACGAAGTTATTTATATTTTAGTCGAAGTGTGTTTTCTTCTATTAATCGGTCTTTGGAGTATTCAGTCGTATGCCCCACACAGGGTTCTGCGACAGCTGGGAAGGCACCAAAATGTTCCTCATGATGAAGATTTGAGTCAACAAGTCATTGAGCTATGTCCAAGAGCTGCATTCTCGGAAGATAAGGTCCGCCAGATTTGGCATCAATATAGGTTTCTGGAGCCGCAGACTCGAGTAAGTGATTTGTCCAATGGTGAGGTAGAGCCTAGCTACACGGCCTGGTATGGTAGAAGGGGTAGAGACCATCAAGATCCTGAAGGGCCCGCCAAAAGGCCCCACGTACAACAATTCACCGATGAGGCACAAGAACAATGGAACTGGTTGGAAAAGGAGAAAGGCTACAGGGCTATGATAAGCAAATTGGAAGCACAAATCACAGACATTAAATTTGAAACTAGTTTGCAAGCCGCTGCAGATGAAGGGTAGAAGAAAAGGTTGGCCCAAGAAAACAAAGCTCTTCGAGCCCAGATTCAAAAGATGAAGATAGCTGCTGAAAATCTGGAGAGGAGCAGAACAGATGAAAGACTTATAAACGGTCTTAGGCGGAAAGTGTGCGATTATGGGGCTGATTTGGAACAAGATGAAGATGAATTGGCAAGAACCCAGGAAAAGTTGTCAAATAATGTAGAAGAACGGGCAAAGTTTATTCAACAGCTGAAAGGAAACTATGACAAAGAAGTCACAAATTTAAAGGAAAAACTAACTACTCTTGAGAACAAAATGGCTCAACAAACGAAGAATTTTAAAGTAGAAAGGGAACACTGTTATGCATTGATGTATCAATTGGAAGAAGATTTACAGCAGTTACAAGAGCAAAACCATAAGGCTACCCAGGTTCTGGAGGCTAGATCTCAGCAAATTGGACGCCTACTCCAAGAAAAGGGCATCATTAGAGAAAGGATTAGAGAAATTGTTGATTATGTCGTCACGAAATGCCATGAGTGCGAGGATATGACCAGATCTACATTCTTCACCGATGTGATGTTTTTTGTCTGCCAGATAATGGACGACCTATATCGCCTCCAAGAAGACATGGCACGCAGGCCCGCGGCGAGACCGACTGATGTCCCGCGGACCCATGGAGTAGTAGTAGAGGCACTTATGTATTCCTGATTTTCTTTTTCGAGTCTGTATTTCAGTTTCTTTTACAGTCTGGTTAGTCTACTTTGAGTCTGTTTTGGTTTTTAGTTTTCAAGTATGTCGGATTCGTTGTAATAGAGGAAAATTAGATGTTTTTATTTAATGAAAATTTGAAAATCAAAATGTTTCTTTCTTTTCACCTTTATCCCTTGAACTACGTGATGATCTGATTCATGTGGCGTCATGATACGTAGGCAATTCATATAGGATTCTATCATAACCCTAAAAAGAAATAATTTAGAGAAGAAAAGAGAGAAAATATTGAAAAGGAGCAAAGAAAAGTAAGAATTCAAAATCTGAAAGATACCAAAAGCCGGGATAAGACACCCAACTATTGCAAAATATGTAGAAAAACGTTTAACTGTCTAGGTGCATTGCATACCCCTCAACGTGTGATTCCCTATGTGTTAAATGCCTCAGTCTAACAGTTTTGTTGTGTATGTTATTTCTCTTTTAAGGTTCTGTTTTTAGGTGGTTGGTTTTTGTGGTAAATTTGGCTTCACACCCATACTTCACGAGATCCAAAGGGAGTATCGAAATGACATCAAAGAGTCATCTACCAATCATCAACTCCTCAGAGGAAAGCCCAATATCGGTTATCCCGACATCTGAGTCAGAAACTGCTAAAGAAAATAGGATAATGCATCGCCACATGTTGGAGATGTGGGACTCTTGGTCTAACGGTAGAGAACCACCCAGTGCCATCCCTGGTTTTCCTGAATTGATTCCTAAAACAAGTGGAACCTCCAATGTCCCTATAAGTTACCCGGTCACCCTGTTCGGGTACCCAACTATGTCAACCCATTTCACCGGAATTCCTTATGAGGTTCGCCCCCAGGCACTGCTTTTGGGAGTATCTTCCAACATATTCACCGCACCACCAATCTCTGCTACAGCACCGCCAACAGTATCTGGGCCAGGTTTCGAGCTATCAGCCTTTACTTTCCAAACAACACTATTTCATTTGGACACGGCTCATGTCACCCCAAACTCCTACCCTCAGCACCCTCGGTATGAATCTGCCATGGAACAAGAAAAAACTGTGAAGAACCCCGAGCAAGAAGAAATCACTCAAAAAATGAAAAGCATTGAACAAAGTCTTAAGAACATACAAGGCCTGAGTGGCCAGAAGAGTGTCTCTTATGCTGATTTGTGCATGTTCCCACACGTTCATCTGCCCATCGATTTTAAGACTCCCAAATTTGAGAAGTACGATGGACATGGAGACCCTATAGCCCACCTGAAAAGTATTGCAATCAGTTAAGAGGAGCGGGCGGAAAAGAAGAACTCTTGATGGCTTACTTCGGGGAGAGTTTAATCGGAATTGCATCCGAATGGTATATGGTCCAGGACATCTCCCACTGGCACATATGGGATGATTTGGCCCGAGATTTCATCAGACAATTCCAGTACAACATGGACATAGCTCCAGATAGGAACTCTTTATCCAATCTCAAAAAGAAAGCTTCAGAGAATATGCTATCAAGTGGCACGAACAAGCGGCCAGAGTAAAACCCCTAATGGACGAGACCGAGATGGTCAGCGTCTTCTTACAAGCCCAAGAGGCTGACTATTTCCATAACATGATGTCCGCTATGGGCAAACCATTTGCAAAAGCCACAAATATTGGGGAGATGGTTGAAAATGGTTTGGAAATGAGTCGCATCCGGAGCCAGTCAGATATAAGAACCACTTCTCAAGCAATCCAGAACGGGTTGGGGAGTGCAGCAAATCGAAAAAAGAAAGAAGAAGTAGCAATGATGGCCTCAAGTCTGAGAAACCCTCGTCAACCCCAGGGCTACTTTTCCAGCACCCTACGACATTACTACCCTCACCAAGATGCGGCATATGCCATGACGCCTCAGCCTTATCCAGTAATGAATTCCCAGCCGTACGCCCGGCCGTAACAATATTATAACCAGAATCGAGCTCCACCTCCTAGAAACAACCCCCCTACCAAACCCCGTATAATCCACGCCCTCCACAAAATAATTATAACACCCATCCTTGTGAGCTACCCAGAAGGGCTAACTTTACACCAATCGGTGAATCATATTCTAGCCTTTTCCCAAAACTGGTCCAAATGGGTTTGTTACAGCCTGTACCCCCAAACAGGTAAAACCCATAATCCCCCTCCTACCGACGCGGTACTCGATGTGCTTATCATTCAGGGGGAGAAGGACACAACACTGAGGATTGCTGGACCCTCAAGCGCGCGGTCAAAAATTTAATAGAACAAAAGTGGGTGGTGTTGAGGGATGAAAAAGTTCCCAATGTGACCAATAACCCATTGCTGGCTCACAACAACGAGCCCATCATTGGGATGGTCTGTGAGGACCAAGAGTTCAACCCAGCCTTGAAGGCTATCATTGTCATTCCTGACGTAGAAAAGAAGTCCAAAGCGGCACCAAAGCAAGTTAAAGATGAAAAGAAAAGCAACTTTACTCCTCAGAGCACAGGAAAGGTTGTGGAAACCAAGACAGGGGCAGGACCTCCTAAAGATGTTGTTCTCTATGTTGCCAGGGCCCCTAGAAAAGAACAGTTTGTGTTGAGTCCCCCCAAAAGGTTTGAGCAAAACAAGTTTACACTGAATGTACCGAAGATGTACATACCAAAGGGGACTTATGTGTTGCGGGGGCCGATAATTTCACCCAGTCTAACTGAGCCCGTGGTTATCAGCCGCACACCACAAAATCACATGAAGGACACCACTGCCGTCCCTTGGAACTACAGTTAAATAGTGGTAACGTACAAGGGAAAGGAAATCACGGGAGAGGTGAATGAAACAAACTCTTCTGAGAAGTACCTCAACTTGAAAGAATTGAACAATAACAAACAGAAGCGTTTTCCTCTTAAAAAGCCAGCCAGTGCTGAAGAGGCAGAGGAATTATTCAGAAAAATGAAAACTTATGAATACGCCGTGATTGATCAACTTAGAAAGTCTCCTTCTCAGGTCTCACTTTTGTCCTTGTTGATAAACTCGAATGAGCATCAGAAAGTGCTGATAAAGATGCTTAATGAGGCATATGTTCCAGCCGAGACCACGGTCGAATAATTGGATAGAATGGCGGAACAATTTTTTGAAGTCAACCGAATCTCATTCAGCCGGAATGACTTGCCTCCGTAAGGGGCTTCCCACAACAAAGCTCTTCACCTGACCGTTAAATGTGAAGGATACTATGTGAACAGAGTTATGGTGGATGGTGGATCTAGGGTTGACATCTACCTCTCTCGAGCTTACAGAGAATGGAAATTGGGACTGAGAGGATTAGACCCAACACTGTTTATGTACGTGCTTTTGACGGCATCAAGAGGGATACGATAGGGGAGATTGATTTGGTCCTAACCATCGCCATATTGATTTTGAAGTGACATTTCAGGCCTTATACATGGACACCTCCTACAATTATCTCCTGGGAAGGCCTTGGATCCATGCCGGAGGTGTCGTGCCCTCTAATCTCCACCAGATGGTTACTTTTGAACACGAAGACCAAGAAATCGTGGTCCACGGAAAAGATGAGCAATCCATTTACAAGGACCCATCAGTCCCATGCCTGGAGGCTAAAGAAGGTAGCGAGCACATAGTCTACCAAGCTTTTGAGATCGTGGTCGTAGACCAGTGTGAGGAAGGAACCCCATGTCCTCAACCCTTCTTATCAAATGCATCGATCATGGTCATTAGTGACATGATCAAACATGGTTACAAGCCTAGAAAAGGGCTCGAGGTATCTTTTCAAGGCATTACAAAACCTATCACTTTGACTGCCAGCGAGAAATTCTTTGGCATAGGGTTTCAAGCTACTGTCGTTGATGTTAAATGAGGTAATGAACGTAAGAACATTGGATGGTTCCTTCCTCAGCCGGTCCCACATCTTGCCAAGATGTTTGTCAAGACAAGGTACATAGAAGAAGAAGAAGAAGAAGAAGAAGAAGAAGAAGAAGAAGAGCCCTTCACGGCCAAAATTGAAGAAATCTGCGGGGCGATGAGGCAAATGTTGTATGAGGCTCACATGGTCCAAACAGGTGAAGGCTCAAGCATTGTTGAGGTGCAATATATGGGGTTTTGACCCAAATCACTGCATGGTTTTGAAGATTGAGAAATGCCTACCCAGTTGAACCAGGTCCATCAGGGAAAACATCTCGAACGACCCAATTGGCACAAGAACCGTACATGCATAGGAGATAAACATGATTTGTGAATTATCCATGAACTAAGAGGTTGTCTCCTAATGCGAAAAGGTTTGAAATTGATAAGGGGTTAGAATTCGAGTTCAGGAAGGACAGAAATAAAGGAAGGAAGTTGAGATAAACACAAACTCTTCCACTAACGAAGAGTTGCATTAGAACTAAACAAGAACATCTTAACTTCTGGCGCTATATAATTTTGAAGTATTCCTACTGAAGAAAAATTTGCACACAGACAGAATCGAAGCAAGAAATGAAGGAAAAATTACCAGAGAAATTTTGCAAGCAGAATCCTTGTGCGATACAAAGGCTACTGACCAGCTAAAAGAACCAGTTCAATCAGTTTGTCTTTCGAGTCTAGTTGGTTGTAGTAGGTGATTTAATATTGTATCTTTCAGCTTTAGTAGAAGCAACTGTAATAGGTACACATTTTTCAAGTTATACTTAACTTGAAGATTATCTCAATTAGCTAGAGGCTAGGTTGCTACAAAGGGATTAGAGTTAGTCCTTAGGTTTACCAAAGAGTTTATTTTGTAAATGTTGTTTGGCTCAGATTTGTAGTAAAGAGTTTGGGAAAATCCTACTGAGGAGTAGGTCGTGGTTTTTCAACTTTTGAGCCAGGTGTTTTCCACATAAAAATCTCTGTGTTTTTACTTTACTACAGTTACTATTCCGCACTAGTAGAAGTTGGAACACCAAGAAGAACCAGGTTCTTCTATTGACACAGCACTCGTAAAATTGGACACCACACAAATCACACACCCCCCCTTGTGTGGTATTGACGTATAAAACATCAATTGATATAAGAGCAGGTTATCCTTGAAAAGGTTAACACCTTGGAAAAGATCAAAATGAGTGCACCACCTGGAAACTGGGAGGGTCAATCAACTGCAAGGCCACCACTCTTCAATGGCCAGTATTACTCTTGGTGGAAGAACAGGATGAAGGACCACCTGATTTGAGAAGACTATGAACTCTGGGACATAGTCACTAATGGTCCTCTAGCTACCATGATGAAGACTGCTGAAGGTATAGATGTACCAAAGACTAGAGCTGACTGCACTGTTGAGGATTTGAAGAAACGGGAAAAGAATGCAAAGGCCAAGAAGTGGCTAGTGTGTGGTCTAGGTCCAGACGAGTATAGCAGAATCCAAAGCTGCACCACTGCCAAAGAAATCTGGGATACCTTGCAAGTAGCCCATGAAGGAACACCTCAGGTAAAAAGATCAAGAGGTACTCTTCTATACTCACAGTATGAAAACTCCACTATGAAAGAAGGAGAGACAATCCAAGAGATGTACACAAGGTTCACAACTTTGACAAATGAACTTAAGTATCTTGGTAGAGTCATTCTTGAAGAGGACAGGGTAGAAAAGACCCTGACAAGGGTCTTACCAATCTCCTGGGAAAGCAAAGTCACTGCTATCCAGGAATCCAAAAATATGGCAACCATCAGATTGGATGAACTAATTGGAAATCTTACTGCCTATGAGCTTAGAAGGCAGACAATGAAGATGGATAGTCCAAAGAAGAAGAGGAGTCTAGCACTGAGAATCACTGAGGGAGCAGATCTTGAGGAAGATGAAATGGCCATGATTACCAAAGAATTTAGAAACTTCCTAATAAGGAAAAAGGGCATCTCTAGAGGAGAAAATTACAACAAAGCAAAAGCTCCAGAAAGGGCAACAAACGAGGGATGCTACAAGTGTGGAAAGACTGACCATCTTATCAAGAACTGTCCTCAGTGGGAAGTGGAATGGAAAAAGGAGAGATATGAAAGAAGGAACAGGAAGAAGGAACAGGTCCAACCCAAGAAAACCACAACAAAAGCTATGGTTGTTGCTTGGGGGGAAAGTTCTGGTGAAGAATCAGAAGATGGTGAGAATGAAGATCATGTGCTCATGGAAATTGGAGAATCCGATGAGGAATCACATGAAGAACCAGAGGTTCAAGTGAGAGGAGGCAGCCAAATTTGGTATTTGGATAGTGGCTGCTCAAAGCATATGACAGGGAACATGGAACAGTTCCTTTCACTTGAAAGTCTCAAAGGAGGAAATGTCTCCTTTGGAAACGGAAAGAAAGGTGAAATTATTGGGGTTGGTAAGGTAGGTAAGGATGACACACGATCCATTGAACATGTGTATCTGATGGATGGCTTGAAATATATCCTGATCAGTGTGTCACAATTGTGTGACAGAGCTAACTTGGTTGCCTTTACTTCCACAAAATGTTTTGTGATTAACCTGCTTACTGAAAAGATTGTTTTGCAGGGAAAAAGAATGAATAACATCTATGTCATAGACTTGTCCGCACTGTCTGAAAATGAACGCACTTGCCTAAGTGTGTTGGACAGTGATCCCCTCCTGTGTCACAAAAGACTTGGTCACGCAAGTCTAAATCAGCTAAACAAACTAGTCTCTAAAGACTTAGTGGTAGGGCTTCCTAACATTAAGTTCAAGGAAGACAAAGTTTGTGAGGCATGTGCAAGGGGGAAGCAGGTAAGATCTTCTTTCAAAAGTAAGAAAATGGTCAGTACCACCAGGACGTTGGAACTGGTTCATATGGACCTATGTGGTCCAATGAGAACTCAAAGCAGAGGTGGTAAGAAATATTTAATGGTGCTAGTTGATGACTATTCAAGGTTCACTTGGACCTTATTTCTGACATCTAAGGATGAAGCATTTGATATGTTCACCTCATTTGTTAAGAAAACTCAAAATCAGTTAGGAAATCAACTAGCATCAATAATATCTGATCATGGTACTGAATTTGAGAATGCAAAGTTTGCTGAGTTCTGTGATGAACATAGTATCAATCAAAAAATTTCTGCCCCTAGAACCCCACAACAAAATGGGGTTGTTGAAAGACAGAATAGAACTCTTGAAGATATGGCAAGAACCATGCTTCTTTATAGCAAACTACCTCATAGCTTCTGGGCAGAAGCAATAAACAATGCATGCTATATAATAAATAGATGCATGACCAGGCCTCTGGTAGAGAAAAATCCTTACGAATTACTTAAAGGGAGAAAGCCCAACATATCCCACCTTAGAGCTTTCGGATGCAAGTGCTTTGTGCACAATAATGGCAAGGATTCCCTAGGAAAATTTGATCCCAGAAGTGATGAGGGAGTATTCTTGGGATATTCATCACATAGCAAAGCTTATAAAATGTTTAATAAAAGAACTATGTGTGTAGAAGAAAGTGTACATGTTGTCATTAATGAAACTAACTTTCTTGCTGAGAGACAGGAACCAGAAGATGAGGAGCTTGGACTGGTGAGAAGCAGTGAAAACAATGAAGCAAACATGGAAGATGGAACAGGTGATGGATCAGGTCCAACTACCCCAAGCAACATGACAGGGGGAACTCAACATGTGAACCTTGGCCCTGATCCTGCTCCACAACAACAGGACACCATGGAACTATCCAGAAGTGAATAGTTGGTTCTCAAACCACACAGATATCATAATTCTCACCCTCTTGAGAACATAATACCAGATTTAACATATGGAATCAAAACAAGATCCTCCTTGAAAAATCTGTGTGCGTTTGATGCCTTTCTATCCTTGATTGAACCAAAGAACATTAGTGAAGCCCTACAAGATGCTGACTGGGTAAATGCCATGCAAGAAGAGCTGAATCAATTTGAAAGAAGTCAAGTGTGACACTTGGTACCCAGACCACTAGACAAATCAGTGATTGGCACAAAGTGGGTCTTCAGGAACAAGCTTGATGAGGATGGAACTGTTACAAGAAACAAGGCCAGATTGTTGTTCAAGGATACGTTCAAGAAGAGGGAATTGACTATGATGAGACCTTTGCCCATGTGGCAACACTGGAGGCAATCAGACTTCTTATAGCATTTGCTGCACACATGGAATTCACTCTCCATCAAATGGATGTTAAGAGTGCCTTCCTGAATGGCTATCTGAAGGAAGATGTATTTGTCAGACAGCCTCCAGGTTTTGAAAGCAAGGAGTCACTTACCATGTATACAAACTTGACAAGGCTCTTTATGGTCTCAAACAAGCATCAAGAGCATGGTATGAGCGTCTATCAAAATTCCTTCTAGAACATGGATACAAACGAGGTAAAATTGACAGCACCTTGTTCTTAAAGGAAAAAGGTAAAGAACTCCTCGTTGTGCAAATATATGTGGATGATATCATATTTTGGGCGACTTCTGAAAAATTGAGTAAGGAGTTTGCTATACTTATGGGGACTTAGTTTGAGATGAGTATGATGGGTGAGCTAAACTTCTTCTTAGGCTTGCAAATCAAGAAAAATTCAAATGGAACGATGATCCATCAACAAAAGTATGTGAAAGAATTATCAAGAATTTTAAAATGGAAGACCCAAAGGAAATAGACACCCCCATAGCCACAGCTAGAAAATTAGATGTGGATAAACCTGGTTCATCCGTTGATCAGAAGCTATACAGAGGGATGATTGGGTCTCTATTATATCTTACTTCCAGCAAACCTGATATTGTGTTTAGTGTAGGACTGTGTGCTAGGTTTCAGGCAAATCCAAAGGAGTCCTACCTAACTGTACTAAAGAGAATTTTGAGATATCTGAAAGGCACCACTGATTTGTGCCTTTGGTATCCTAAAGGTAGTAATTTCGACCTTGTAGGATATGCTGATGTTGATTATGCAGGTTTCCTGGTTGACAGGAAAAGTACTTCAGGCATGGCTCACTTTTTGGGTTCCTTCCTTGTGTCTTGGGCCACCAAGAAACAAAATTCAGTAGCCTTGTCTACTGCTGAGGCTGAATATGTGGCTGCAGCCTCATGATGTGCTCAGTTGCTATGGATCAAGCAACAACTCATGGACTTTGGTATAGAGGTTGGATGCATTCCTATTTTCTATGACAACACTAGTGCAATAAGTATGACGAAGAACCCGGTTCATTGTAAAAGAACTAAGCACATAGATGTTAGACACCATTTCCTAAGGGATAACTATGAAAAAGGAATGATCTCAATAGAATTTTGTGCTACTGACCAACAAGTTGCAGATATCTTTACTAAAGCACTAAGTAGGGAGCATTTTGAGAGAAACCGGTTTGAATTAGGGATGATTAAGATCACTTAATTGAAAAAAAAATAGTTTTTTTGGCTAGAAACACTAACATAGATAATCGACCAGACTAATCATTTCTCAGCATCATGACTTTACTGTCATACTCTTTTTCCATGTATTAATATGATTCCCTGGTTGCTAATGATGTTTCTCTATCTTTGTAAATTGAGGCAAATTAAAGACTTTAACACGATGAACCTGGTTCATCTCTGCTGGTTCATCTGACTGACAAGGTACGTGCTCATCTCCATACAATTATTGAATTAATTACAGTCACACATGAGCAGGATTCTATCTATATTTGGTTCATTTCAAATTCTTTGTACTAATCCCTAATGAACCCGTTCTAATAAGTCCCATCGGTACTCAATTAGCCTAGAGGTAGGTAACTCTTAACTGTCTAATCAATGATACTCCTACATCTATTAGACTCCCACTTGAGTAAATGTTCTGCCCGTTGTAAAATTAATAGCCATATCTTATAAAAGGTCCATCATTACCTCCCTTCTTAATAACATAATAAGTGGAACCAAGATCATTATTCTTCTAACCAAACTTGATCATCTCTTTACTTCCAAAAATATATAACAATGTCTTCACCACCCCTTGCTTCATCTTCCTACACAAACTTTGATCATGAGGAAGAAAATTCCAGTCCTAATTCTACTTCAGTTTACAGTTCACATTCACCAAACCAATCTTCATCTCCCCAAAACCCTCCAGTTCTTGAACCGACACCTAACCTCCAGCCCCCAGGGCACGACGAGTAAAAGTTTTGGCCATAAAATCAGTTGCTTCTGGCTCTCGTGCAAAATTCTTGGAGGAAATTCTTAAAGCCAGCGAGGTTCATATGTCTGAATCTTCAAGTGAGTCCTTCAAATTCGCTAATGAGGATGAAGCACCAGGTTCATCCAGTTCTAAGCAAGGTAATCTTGAAGTTGAATCTGAAATTGCTACTACTGAAAATAGATTTGTGTTAATTGGGTCAGTTGTTGATGTAGAAGTTCCAGATAGGCAAAGAAAACAGGGAAAAACTCTTGAGAGGGAGGGAGAAGGAGGTTTTGTAAGGGGATATAGGGAGGATGGTGCCACGTTGGCAAGGAATGAACTGGTGGAGTTTATGGCAAATGCAATCATGAAGGATGGCAGGGTAACCTCCATAGTCAAGGGGATTCAGATCACATTTGATGCAAAGGAGCTGGGAGAGATTCTGAATATCCCTGCTGAGGGATATGACGATTACACTAGGAAAAGATGACCCAGTCTTGATGGAATGGCCTCTGCTATCAACATCACCAGATTCTTTTGTGAAAATAAGAAGGAACTCGAGCCAAGTCCAGTGTTCAAAAGTGAAATTCAGCCCCAGAACAAGCTACTCTTCGAATTTGTGATTAAGTTTCTGATACCAAGACAAGAGCGTAGACACATCGCCAGTTACATGGACTTAACATTTATGGAGTGCATGTACAGGGGAAAGCAGATTAATTGGCCAGCTTTCATCATCCAGCTCTTGTACAGAGTTGTAAATGGAACCAAAGCACATGTTATTCCTTATGGATTTATTATGACAGTTGTGCTTGCCCACTTTGCGGTTCCTGTGAAGAAGCTGAGATGGTTACTGTTAAGGATTATTTTGGGAAGAACACTTTGTTTACATGTGATTATATTGTCAATGTTCTTGAGGATGAACCTGGTTCATCTAGGAAGCAGCTAGTCAATAGCAAAATCAGGTCATTGGTGCAGGAAGGAGAGATAGATGTGGAGATCCTTCGATTGAATTCTCGCCTTCATGAGGTTGAAGCTGAGTGGGATGCTCTTAGATCTGAACTAGCCAAGGAGAAGGAGAAAAATGAAGGTGTTATTCAACAAATTCTCTCTCTCCTTCAAGCAAAGACCCCAACCTCATTTTCCCCTTCCCAACCTTAGGAATTCCAGAACTACCAAAACCCCTCTTTGCCCAGTTGTTCTGTTTTTGTTTTTGTTATTTTTTCTCATGGTAGTGACTGCTTTAGTTTTTTTTGTATGGTGCTTGACTTGCGTACTAATCAATGAATTCTGTTGTTTTTGTTATTGACTTGTCTCAGTTTCTTAGATAGCTTACATTTATTGGTTTCTTTTGATGATTAATCATGTTTGCACCTGCAGTTGCCTCAATGGCCATGAGTAATTGTTAACAACTCTGGTAAGTTTATCATTTTGCAAATTTTTGATGATTCCAAAAGGGGGAAGATATGTGCTTTCTCAAAAATTTCAAAAGTTGTGATATTTATAACCTAATAAACCTGGTTTCTCCATGATAAATGCTTAAAACCATACAAAGTGTTTGAAGTTTATACATGGTTGAGCACAAAGCTTGTCATCATTAAAAAGGGGGAATTTGTTGACCCAAGTCACTACATGGTTTTGAAGATTGACAAATGCCTACACAGTTGAACTAGGTCCATCAGGGAAAACATCTCGAACGACCCAATTGGCACAAGAACCGTACATGCACAGGAGATAAATGTGATCTGTGAATTATCCATGAACTAAGAGGTTGTCTCCTAATGCGAAAAGGTTGAAAATTGATAAGGGGTTAGAATTCGAGTTCAGGAAGGAAGTTGAGATAAACACAAACTCTTCCACCGTGGAAGAGTTTCATTAGAACTAAACAAGAACATCTTAACTTCTGGCGCTATATAATGTTAAAGTATTCCTACTGAAGAAACATTCGCACACAGACAAAATTGAAGCAAGAACTGAAGGCAAAAAAATTACCAGAGAAATTTTGCAAGTAGAATCCTTGTGCGATACAAAGTCTACTGACCAGCTAGAAGAACCAGTTCCATCAGTTTGTCTTTCGAGTCTAGTTGGTCGTAGTAGGTGATTTAATATTTTATCTTTCAGATTTAGTAGAAGCAACTCTAATAGGTACACGTTGTTCAAGTTAGAGTTAACTTGAAGCTTGTCTCAATTAGCTAGAGGCTAGGTTGCTACAAAGGGATTAGAGTTAGTCCTTAGGTTTACAAAAGAGTTTATTTTGTAAATGTTGTTTGGCTCAGAGTTGTAGTGAAGAGTTTGGGAAAATCCTACTGAGGAGTAGGTCGTGGTTTTTCACCTTTTGAGCCAGGTGTTTTCCACGTAAAATCTATGTATTTTTACTTTACTGCATTTATTATTCTGCACTAGTAGAAGTTGGAACACCATGAAAAACCAGGTTCTTCTATTGAGACAGCACTCGTAAAATTGGACACCTCATAAATCACCCACCCTCCTTCTTGTGTGGTATTGACGTATAAAACATCATGGGGCCCAATACCAAGCTTCAAAATTGGAAGGCTACTCCGTTCCCAGTCAAGCGGGAATCCCGGTAGTTCAGCCTTGCCATCTTTTCTGCATTCGAGTTATTTCAGGGTGTAAATCGAATGCTTTAGTTTATTGCCTTTTAAATTACGATGTAAACCCTCTTATTTTCAAAATTCAATGAAATGAAATAAATATTTCATTGCCTATGAATCTCTTTCTTTATTCTTCCTGGTTTTTGTTATTTTTCTTATCTCTCTTTTCAGTTCTAATAATGCGAACTTAAATAACATGATTGTAATGACCCGGCCGGTCGTTCCGAGAGTTTATCCCCATTTCTACCATTTCTGCTTCATTATATGTGGTTCAGCTTCATTTATATGTGTTGGATCGGTTGGTTCGGGTTCGCAGTGGTCATGGTGAGAAATGAGACACTTAGTCTCTTAACTTGGTTCAATAGTGAAAAAGTCAATCGGAAGTTGACTTATTGGTAAACAACCTCGGAATGTAGATTTTATGGCTCGGACAGCTTTGTTAGGTGATTTGGGACTTAGGAGTGTGTTCGGAATGTAGTTTTGATGTCCGGAGTAGAATTAGGATTGAATTGGCGAAAGTTAGTTTTTGGCGATTTCTGGTCAACAGTGGAAAATAGGCTATTAGGGTCGGAATGGAATTCCGAAAGTTGAAATAGGTTTGTAATTTCATTTTGGATATGTGTGCAAATTTCCAGGTCAAGCGGAAGTGTTTTGGTTGGTTTCGGCATCATTGGCGAAATTTAGAAGTTTCAAAGTTCATAGGCTTGAATTTGATGTAATTTTGGTGGTTTCGCATTGTTTTTGGTGTTTCGAAGGCTCAAATATGTTTGAATGATGTTATGGGGTGTGTAAGTAGGTTTGGTTGAGGTTCTGGGTGCCTCGGGTGTGTTTCGGGTGGTTAATGGAGTGTATTTGGCCTTAAAAGGACTGTTATGGCTATTGTATTTTCTTGGTCTGGTTTGCTTGTAGGCGATCGCAATGGTGAGGCTGTGATTGCATAAGTTTGTTGGTGAGGCAGAAAAATTGTGTTATGCGATCGCAATGTATGGTCCGCGATCGCGTAGTGGGAGGAGGCAGAACAGTGCGGTCGCGTGAGGCTTGTTGCGATCGCACAGTGTGGGCGTGTGTGGCAGTGAGGTGATGAAATTTCTCTATGTGATCGCATAGAGTTGGTCGCGATCACATAGGTGTTTCTACGATCGCATAGGGTTGGTTTGGTTGGGCAGCATTTTGATCTTCGCGATCGCGTGCCTTTTTCCGCGATCGCACTGAGTAGAAGTCTGGGAGACAGTTTAAGTTCTAATTTCAGGGGTTCTTGGCCATAACTCATTTTGCTATTTGAGAGCTCGGAGGTGTTTCTACGATCTCATAGGGTTGGTTTGGTTGGGCAGCATTTTGTTCTTCGCGATCGCATGCCTTTTCCGCGATCGCACTGAGTAAAAGTCTGGGCAAAAAGTTTAAGTTCTAATTTCGGGGGTTCTTGGCCATAACTCATTTTGCCATTTGAGAGCTCGGAGGAAGGAGATTTTGGACGATATTTTCAGTGGGATTCTTGGGGTTAGTGTTCTTAAATCATTTTTGGTTTAATTTCATGAATTTGTCTTGATTTTCACCATGCAATTTGAGGAATTAAGTAGAGAATTTGGGGAAAATGGGAGGAAAGATTTGGAAATTTCCTTTGGTAATTTGAGTGGGCAATTTTGGCCCGATTTTGATGTTCTTGGTATGTATGGACTCGTGGGAGGATAAGGGTTCTTGTGATGTAACATTTATCGGATTCTGATACGTGGGCCCGGGACTCGGGTTTGGCCGAATTTTGAGATTTTTGTATAAATTGATAGTTTTCGATTGGGTTGTGTTCCTTTAGCGTATATTGATGATGTTAATCTGGTTTTAGAATGATGCACATGTCGGATGCCGAGTATGTGGTGCGCACTGATTTTTGGATTAGACTTGGTCCACTCCGCGACAACTATTGAGTTGCGTATTTTACTCTAAATCATATGTTAAACTGTGTTCTAAAGACTATTGCTATATTTGGGCTATAAGCCATGTTTGGGGCCTCGTGCCTACTTGTTTAGACCCCTTAGGGGCTTTTTACTGCTATTTCCTCACTGTTGATTCATGATTTACACTCAGTCATATAGTGATTACTGTTTTCGAAACTCAACCTTGTTTACATTATTTTAAGATATAAAATGATGTTTTGGGTTGAGTACCCCGTTTTACTGATACGCCCGAGGGGCTTTTGAAAGGTTCTGACTGAGTGAAGCCGAGGGCCTGATTTGTGAGGATATGATACGCCATGAGGTGGCTTGATATTAGCGCTTGGGCTGAAGGAGCCCCTCCGGAGTCTGTACACACCCCCAGTGAGCGCCGGTACCTACTGAGTGCGAGTGTCGAATGATGAGTGATTGGGAGACATGAGTGACTGTGAGGTATACCCGAGGGGCTGATTATGAGTGACTGTGAGGTATGCACGAGGTACTGATTATGAGTGACTGTGAGGCATGCCCGAGGGGCTGATTATGATACATGTTTTTGCCCGATTGGCTACTTATGATTTTACCACTTTCACTCTGAACTTATGAAATATGTTTTGCTCGAGGGGACCTTTTATGATTTTTAGAATTTTTACACTAAAATTCTTGAAAGTTATGTTGAAACTATTGGCAATTATATTTCCAAATGATTTTTACTAAAATCGGCTTTTAAGCGTGATGATTTAACGTATACATTGTTGGAAAGAAAGGTTGTGCTTATTGTGAATTGATGAATTGATTTTTATGTGTTTATTGCTGCTCAGACCTGATTTATTTTCATTACTACTGAGTTGGTGTACTCGCATTACTCCCTGCACCTTGTGTGCAGATCCAGGTGTTAGGGCAGGTGAGTTGTGTATCTGTTCCAGAGATTTCTCGGAGGTTTGCGAGGTAGTTGCATGCGTCCGCAGTCCTGCTCTCTCTCCTGCTTACTATTATAGAATTTATTTTCTTTTGAGTTGTATATTTTATATAGATGCTTATGACCGGTGACTCCGGGATCTCGGGGGTTGTATTTAATATTCAGTATAGCTTTAACTGTTAAAAAAAATTTTAAAGGAACCTTTATGGGTTATCAGTTTAGTAAAGATGTAAATGGAAGCTTATTCTGATTTGAGTGTATTTTTGGCTGGCCTAGTTCCACGATTGGCACCATCACGACTAGCTTAGATTTGGGGTCGTGACAAGTTGGTATCGGAGCGCTAGGTTACATAGGACTCACCGGTCATGAGCGGGTTTAGTAGAATCTTGAGGATCTGTACGAAGACGTCTATA
This sequence comes from Nicotiana paniculata, assembly GCA_005239505.1. Taxonomy (NCBI): domain Eukaryota; kingdom Viridiplantae; phylum Streptophyta; class Magnoliopsida; order Solanales; family Solanaceae; genus Nicotiana; species Nicotiana paniculata. The sequence continues at coordinate 72,109 of ML336249.1, forward strand.
CTTATATTCAAGAGGCTGCAGAACCCTTAGGAAGATCTCACATTCTTGAATTCTTGTCGTGCGAATCCATTCCATTCAGCCAAGAGCGTAACTCTAGAATTCCTTCCATATATTCGAACGCGCCCGAGAGCGCTTGGTATCAGCTGTGCATCAACGGCTTGTGACTTCCATGGATGAGATGTGATTTTGGCATGTTGGTAATGGGCCAGTCTAGAGGACTTGAGGCTAGATTTATTCTGTGGCTTGAGTGCTGAGATTTCGTTGTGTTGGCACATGTATTTGGGAACTTATATGTCCGTTGATGTCCTTATTAACGGGACTTTGTGACTGGATGCGTATGTGGTGAGTGTGATTTGATAGTTAGATGAGTTCAGACTGTGATTTGTGGCAAAAGGGTTGGCTGGAAATGTGGCAATATTATTGAGTGTTTGATTTCTGTCTTGGTTTGGTATATGGCTTTGAGTTGTGAGTGTATTGGAAGACCTCTCATGTTGTCTAGTTGTGGAGTGAAGCGAATCCTTCTGTCGTGTTATGAGTTCCTGCTAATGTCCTTTGGGATGATCATTGCCCCAGTAGTATTCATGTATCTGATTGGTGGTGTATTCCAGCCGTATTAGCACTCCCTGTTATTGTATTCATTGATGGCATCCTAGCATATTCGCGTAGCCAAGAGTAGGATACTCAGTATTTGAGGATGGCATTATAAGGATTCAGGGAGGAAAGGCTCTATGCAAAGTTCTCCGAGTGTAAATCTTGGCTCAGTTCCGTAGCATTCTTGGGACACGTGGTGTCCATTAAGGGTATCCATGTGGTTAGACGTGTGTCAGTAGAGCTTCCAGAGGCTCAAGATTTCTTTGACCACCGCTCTAGTGTTAGATCTGCCATTGGCTTCAGGTTCTTACCGTGTATTATGATGCCTCGAGGATAGGCGTTGTTTGGGTTCAGATGCAGAAAGATGTAGTGATTGCGTGATAGTTATGGTCTTTAGAAGTGTATAGAGAGATATCAGTTAAGTCTAAGCGGGCAGGGGTATCTCTTGCAGGTTATCCTGGGGTGTGTGATCCTTATGATGTTCTGTAGTAAGTTCTCTTCTATCAGTAAATGATATATGTTGTAATTTGAGTTTAGATCGCTTGTGGAAGTTGGCATGACTATTACAATGGTGAATGCGAGATTTTGCAGGTGACTTGAGTTGTTAGACGGGTTGTGTTATTATGGGCGTTGTGAGTTATTGGTTGTCTGGGTCATTGGCTTTGATCCAAGTGGGGGAGTCTGTTAATGATAAGTTGATTACACGATTTTGTGTGTATTGGTTTCAGTTCGAGGTATATTGGTAAATCAGTTATGACTTGCAGGTGTGGGGTCTAGGAATGACTCGAGCAATGAAAATTCTTCGATACAGGTTGTAATGTACTCTATGGGTAAATGAATTCTATGGAATGATTGAGAGGTAATTGTAAAAGGTGTAGCGTGTGCAGTGTATGAATTTGCATGTGGCTTCAATTGAGTGGATTACTTTCCTAGTATGTTAGTGTGCAAACGGGTCAGGTCGATTCTGCCTTATTGGTTAGTGTGATTGAGATTTACGTTGGAGGGTATCAGGACTTATGGAATTTCTACATTATCATGGATTCTACATATCAATATCAGGGAAGTGAAGGTAATGGCTTTAGATTCGCAGGAAGTCTCTTCAGGATAAGTATTTTGAATGTGATACTCTTGGGGATATTTGAGGGAGTATTCGGCGGCTTACGAGCTTTGGATGGAACAGTTTTATGCTTGGGACTCGTGAGGTGAGTCTGGGTTGAGAATTGTGGTATTACAGCAAGGAGAAGTATCAATTTGAAGGTAAGTCAGAAGAAACTTGGGTAAATAGGGAAACTTGGTAGTAGGTCGGATCGGCATGGTAAGGGACACGATTAGTACTTTGGGTGTTCATGAGGTGACGAGTTTTTACGGGTGTTTCTTAGAACTTCTCTTGGATATTTGGGTGCCTGCGTAGCTTGGTTGAGTTAGAAGGATTCGGTCTTGGTGGTTTGGTGTTGCGAAAATGGGATTTCGGATAGTTCCTGATGGTTACCACGGTTAAGGGTGCATATTTTATTCTGGCGTGAGGTGCGGGTGACGTGTAGTGAATTTGCTTCTAAATGGGATCAAATTGAAGTTCTTGGCTAGTTGGGTACGTAGTTGCTTATGGCTCGGAAGGGATCAAGAAGTTCCCATAATTGCCTTGGGATGGCATGTCGTATGCGGTATATGGGTAGAGTTGAGATTTGCATATGTGAGGTCGCGGTTCTATTCTAGAAGGAAGGTCAAACAAATTTCTTAGGCATCATGGACAGTTTCAAATAACTAGGTAAATGATATCACTACTTGGTGCGGCTTAATGAGGGTATACATTTCACAAAGAGCAATGTGTTTGAGTTAAGGGTACTTCATTGGTATCGCGATGCTCTTTTGTTGAATCGACTGTTGATATTCAAGGTTGCTTGGTGACACGGAAGAATCATAGGGGTATCCCTCATGGAATGGTTGAGTATATGGGATGTGTCATGTATTCGAGCGGTGGAGTTGAGATCAGATATAGTAATTCGTGCGCTTCATGGACTTCGAGACTGAGAGTTCTCATAAACAGATTATTTTGTGGTAGTGAACTGCGAAGATGCGAGCAGAGCTAGTCGGATTTTAGTATGTACCATGATTCCGTCATTATGAACTTTTTAGTAAGTTATCTATTTGTTATGGGTAACCAGAGTTAATTTTAGGGTTACTGGTAGGCTAATATGGGTGTGTGTTTTGCACCGGGTCAGAATTGTTGGCTCTGAATTTCTATTATTGAGGAATGTACCATTCGATTGTGAGTGAGTTTATTCATGTTCTGGAGTGATCTATGAGTTACTCTTCGGTGTTGCGAGGAGAGGTGATTATTGGTTATATGCACATATCGTGTGGTCCTAATTGGGCTTTATAGCTAGATTTGAGTAAGGTAACTAATTGGGTATTGCGGGATTGAGACGTGTTGGTTATATACCTCTGATTTGTGTGGCATGGTATCGTTTGGTTTCCCCGTGGTTATGGTAATGCACTTTGAATACTTGATGTAGAATTTCGAATGGTTATTGATTTTGGGCAAGGTGTCTTGAAGTATTTCAAGTGGACCAGCGTTTGGATGAGA
>MDKI01028685.1:0-44198 GCA_005239505.1 Nicotiana paniculata
CGGGGAACACTTAAACTCGTCAAAACTCGGATTTGGCCGAACTGGGAACCCTGGGCGTTTGGATCCAAAGGCCTGGCTAACGCTAGGCTAGGGCTGGCGTTTCAGCCCTAACGCCTCGCTAACGCCAGGTAGGGTCAGGCTGTAGGGCTCAGTCGCCCGGCTATCGCCCGAGTGTCTCCTTTCGCATATTTTTCGACGTATTTGCATCCCTTTAGCTCCGTTTCCATCTCCAATTCACCTACACATAAAATAAACTCTATTAAGCACATAACAAGTGTATTTTTATCATTAATGCACCTCAAATGTACGGTATATCACATGTTAAACTATGCAATTTAGTCTCGCATCAGATATCATATGTGAAGAGCATGCTTTTCAGGAAGGTACCTTGTGTTATGAGTTGCAGATGCTTGGTTAGTGGTATGGTGATTACGGGTTTTGAGGCTTCTAAGGTTCAGGTTTTGTTACGCGGCTGGAAAATTTGCATGGATGCTTTAGTAAGATGATGAGGTGTGAGTGATGTATCAGCCATTCTGGTAGCGTAGTTGAGATCGGGTAGGGAAACTATGGTATTCCTGAGGTTTTGGGGCTGGATGTCCTCATATACGGACTATTTCTTGTTTGCGGATTGTGAAGAAATGTTGAGAATGGGATAACTAATGGCATAAATTGTCGGTAGGTTGCTATGGACTTGTGGAGGGATATTTACCTATTTGGGAATGATCAGGATTTGGTTTGGGGGATTTTGAAAGCCCAACGAGAATGTGTACGTTATATAGGATCAGGTTTGGGTACTCTTGTGAAGTTGATATCATGGTTATGTTACCGGGAAGTATGGATATTATTTGTGCCCCTGGCCTATGTTATGAGCTACTCTCTTATAATGTGATGGGCTCGGAGGTTGTATGATTATTCTCCACGCATGTGTAATTCCGTTCAGACCTCATGGCGATGTGGGCAAGATGGCCCTCGTGATGTTGATTTTCTCGTTGCGCCTTAGTTGTGCTTTTTTCCTCCACGTTGTTCTATTTTTATTCATTTCCCATAGTTATACTTGTGCACTCTATTTTGTTAGATATCAGCATTCATGTGATCAGTGAACCCGAGCATTTTGGCTCGATGAGTATCCTATATGGATTGATATATTTGGGGTCGGGCTGCACGCTGCAGCGGATATTATATGAGATACCCTTTCCTTATGTTTATATTGTGTTATGTTTACCCTCGGTGGGATAAGTTGATGAAACTGTACTTTGTTATTATATCTGTTGCACTTTTTAGATAATCATCGTACCTTGTTTTCCTTCTATTTTGCTTCATGATTGGGTTATTTTCGTTTGGTGTATGAACCGTGTTATGTGAGAATCTGTGTGGTTTCGTGATGAGTTTTTAGCTGGGCTACTGGTATTGGCTGAGAAGAGGTTCTTAGATTTGAGATTCGCACTATCGTTTTGGGGTGAGGAGTGGTTGGAAGGGTGGTGATATTTGGCAATGTCTCTTGAGGGACGGGAGAGCTTCGCTTGTTGACTTCATGGGTGGTTTTGAGTTTCTGCATGTTTCTTGTGTCTTGGTCAGTGTCGTGGAGGTCCAGAACAAGGTTTTTGTTCAATGTGAAGCATATTGCCGGCATACAGAGTTTTATTGGGCAGCTATGGTTGTTAGAAGATATTACTACAGACATTTGAGTTGTGTGGAACAACATGTGATTGTGCTCTAGGTTGAAATTGTGGCTCGATTCATCTCGTTCAGGTTTTTAAAACGTGATGATGCGAGATTCGGATCTTATGATGAGTTTCAGATGTTGAGGGTTGGGTTCTGGCTTAAGTTATGGACTAAGGATGAAGTGAGGTCTTTAGTTAAGTTACGTTGTCTTGCCTACATAGGTTTGGGTGATGGGGAAATTACCCATGAGTGTATGTATGGTGAGCTCATGCAGTGATCTGATAGCTTTGGAATGACTCCTGGCAAGTTCGAGGATGAACGTACATTTAAATGGGGAAACATGTAACGACCCGACTGGTTGTTTTAAGCAATTGTGTCTGGCTCGACAGTTTGAGGTCACAAATAGCTTCACACAATGTATTATGACTTGCGTGCATCGTCGGTTCGATTTTTGAGAGATTCGGAAAGGATTTTAGGAGTGACTCACATTTGAGAAGTCTGAAGTTGAAGGAATTGACCCAGGGTTTCACTTTTGAGTATTTGACCTCAGATCGGAGTTTTGACGATTCTGGTAGGTCTGGATAGTGATTTTGGACTTGGGCGCATCCCTGGAATTTCATTTGGATGTGTCTAAAAGGTTTCAGCATCATTTGGCGGAAGTTGTCAATTTAAAGGTTTAGAATTTTCCTAAGTTTGACCATGGTTAGACTTTAAGGCTATCGGGTCCGGATGGTGGTTTCGGAACTTGGAATAGGTCAGTTTCGTCAGTTGGAAGTTGCCTGGAAAATTTGGAATCATTTGGAGTTGATTTGACATGGTTCGGACGCTCGGTTGCGAATCTAGAAGTTCTTGAAGTTCAATGTGATTTTCATGTGTTTTGGCTTCCGATTCGTGATTTTATAGGTTATTTTGTTGTTCAGATCGCGCGAGCAAGTTCGTGTTATGTTTCAGACTTGTGAGGATGTTTGGTCTAGAGCCCTGAGGGCTCGGATGAGTTTTGTACGCATTTTAGAGTGTTGGAAGAAGGTTCAGTTGTGCTAATGTTTTTGTTCTCCCATTTGCGAGGATTTCATTACATTTGCTATGACCGCATTTGCGAGATCATTCTTGCATTTGCGAAGATGGGCTGGGGCAGGGGAGCTTGCATTTGCGAACCACTTCATCACATTTGCAATTAGGCAGCTCCGCATTTGTGACACAAATTGTCGCTTTTGCGAAAAACACTCAGCTCGCATTTGCGAGTCTTATGTTGCATTTGCAACTTTCCCAGGCTTCGCATTGGCAATACCTTTCTCGCATTTGCGAGCATCACTTTTGCGATCCTGATGTTGCAAATACGACATATGAGACTGGTATTAAGATTCCCATTTCGGGACTGAGCTTCTTTTTTTCATATTTTGAACCCTAGGTCCGAGAGTGGGCGATTTTGAGAGAGGAATTTCATCTACAATCATTGGGTAAGTACCTATAATAAACTTTCTATCATATTTTATGATTATATCTTAGATAACATCAAATTCATGAGAATCTAAAGGAAAATTGTAAAATCTTTCAAAATGTAAAATAATGATTTGAAGAACGAATTAGTATCGGAACTTGATAATTTTGGTATGGTGGAACTCGCATCGGAATGGGTGTTCGGGTTTTGTAAATTTTATCGGCTACTGAGGTGCGGGCCTGAGGAGTTGACTTTTGTTGATTTTTTTTAAATTGTATAAAGATCATAGCTTTGTTAATTGAAGTTGTTTTCTCTTGCATTGTTTGATGTATTTAAGTCGTCTTTGGCTAGATTGAGCCGAGCCGAGGTGAATTTGTAAAGGAAAAGCTAATTTGAGTATTGATTTGGCCGAATCGAGGTAAGTGTCTTGCCTAACTTTGTGTGGGGGAACTACCCCTTAGGAATTGAACAAATTGTGCTATCTTGTTATGTGAAAGTTGTGTACACAAGGTGACGAGTGGGTACTCAGTCTATATGTGGTACTTGACCAGCATAGATTGTCTAGTGTCTTCCCATGCCTTTAATTGAATTGTCATAGCATGTAGTATCTCATTGTTAGTCTATTCTTACATGTTTTATCTGTCGTTGCTAGCATCTAATTGTATCTCTTGCTCGTTATTTGGCCTTATATGCCGTAGTTGAAGTTACTGTCTTCCTTATTGTCTTGTTACCGCTTAATTGTTGAATTGTTCTATGTCTTCCACTTCTCTGCTACCTATCTTAATTCTTATGGTTACATACCCAGTTACCACGTACTTTATCTGCCCTGTCATTTTTGTATAGTTGTTGTGTTCCTCCGGGTTTTATGTGGTTCTTTGTTGTTGTGTACTAATACCCTTGATAATAGAAATTCTTGTTAATGAAGTCATTGAATTGTTGTTGTTGATTTAAATTATTGTAAGGGGGATCGGGTTTCATGCCGCAACAAGTGAAATAAAGGAGGTTGTGAAATAAGGGAAGATATTTATATTGTGATATTGCTATTATATGGTAGGAAGAGGTTGCACGCTGCAACAGATGAAATAAGGGTGGACTGTTATGAGAAAATAAGGGTGAATTACGATATTGATATCAGATGGTGGGATCAGGCTGCGCGCTGCAGCATATTTTGTTTATTGGCATGATATTGATATTGTACCGTGGGATCGGGTTGCACGCCGCAACATGTGAAATAAGGGTGAATTGATACGGTGGAATAAGGGTGAATTATGATACTGATATTATATGGTGGGATCGGGTTGCGCGCAACGACATTCTTGTGCTTTGTATTCCCTGTTTTGTTGCATTGGTCTCGGTTCTTTCGTACGAGATTCTGAGAATTTGTATTATCGGTTCTTTATTGTTTTTCGAGGATGGAGTTATTCCCTTGCCGTCATTCCTGAGTTCTTTTTCCTAATACTATTATTCTGGTGAATTGATTCTCTAGGTGAATTTATTACGTTGCGTCATTGCCTCCTGTCCTGCTGAAATGTTAGTAATAGAGTGACTTTAGATAAATAAAAGAATTAATATCATGTTGTCTCGTGTGACTTTTAAGTTAAAACCCGCCGCTTATTTCGATACTTACTATTTCTACTAGTTGTTATATTTTACTTCAATTGATTTCTCAACTTAATCTCCTTGACTTGTCTTAGGCTTTTATTTTACTTAAAAAGGAATTGTGTTATATTGTAATTCAATAAATTCTATATTAACTTCAGTAGCTTATCCGGTGTTGAATTTATTTGAAAGAGGTTATTTTCATTAACTAATGATTTCCAAAATAAACTCATTTTCTCGTTGATTTCCTACTTGGTTCAGAAGTTGTAGTTTTACATTCAATATATATACATAAAGTCTTTCGAACATCCTACTTAATATTTGTCACGGATATTATGTACTGAGTAAAACGTGGAATTTGCCGTGCAAGGTGAGATGAAAGGATGTGTGCACAAGGTGACGTGTATGTTAAATGTTTGAAATATGAGATCTTTGATATGAAATTACGAGAATTGGGATACTGTAGTCGTGTATTAGAAACGATTTGATTGGTTGAGTTGACATCGTTTTCCCTACTTGAGTACATTTACCCTTGTTTGTAACCTAAGTATGTTGTTTTCTATTTACTTGGTATTTCTCGTTGACAGTCGTGTTTCCCTTTTCATTATTATTGTCTGTAATCTGACTTCTGTTGATATTGACATTTCTTTAATATTCCTTTCTTGTTAGCTTTATGTCATATCCTGCACAGGTTTAGATATTCAGTGAGTGTCTTGACCTGGCCTCGTCACTTCTCTACCGAGGTTAGGCTTGATACTTACTGGGTACCACCGTTGTATACTCATGCTACGCTTCTGCATATTTTTGTGCATAGTCAGGTACTCCAGATCGAGTAGGTTTTGAGACTCATGCTTGGTGTAGCTGGAGACTTCAATGTCCTGCCAGACATTCGTAGGCTCCGAAGTCACCCTCTAATGTATTTATTTTCATTGTTTCTTCTAATCTGGAATTGTGGTGTGTTCGTTATATAAAGCTTCTCCCAGAAAGGCTTATGACTTGTACTACCATTTTTGGGAGATTGTAAATTTTATAGAGGATTCCTTTTCTAAAGTAGTCAGATGTTATTTATTATTGTATTCGGTAAATTTTAGGCTTACCTAGTCCCTAAGACTAGGTGGCATGACGATACCCAACAGAGGTAAAATTGGGCCGTGACAGTACCGAGTTCGGGATTCGAGGTACCTGTCGAGATCGAGGCCAGTAATGATCGAGACCGAATGAGACAGACATCGAGCAAGATCAAAGATAGCATAATAACAGAAAGGCGAGATATCCGTGACTGGTCAGAGATAATGGCGGAAATCTCGGAACGAATCAAATCAAGAACGATTAATTAGCATGGGACTTCCTTATGAAATTAGAGTTATACCATAAGTAGAATTCTTCTACTATATAAAAGGGAGTTCTAATTATTTGTAACACACATTGTTCCCGCATAAAAAAGGAATATAACACCCTCTCTATCACTTATGCACTCTTGTTCATCAGTTTACTTTCTGCTTTATTACTTTAGTACCAGTCAGTTCTAGGGGACTCTAGCTCGAGGGCTGAATTGTATTTCAACACTAGTTTGCTTTACTTTATTGTCAATTTCTATTACTAATCTTCATATTTACCAATTTGTATTAGGTGAAATCACGTGTCTTTAAAACCACATTATAAGTTTAATTGTTATCCAATTTTAAGGGTAAACACTTTGGCGCCCACCGTGGGGATAAGGATAATAATGTTTTCTTAATACTGATTCCAATAACACATATTGATTTACGCTTGTTCTCGTAAGTGTTTTTGATTTCAGGATAAAAAATGTTAAACTCAAAAGTAACACCCACTCATGGTGACAACAGCCTCAGATTTCACGGGGAAATGACAATATACCCTCCCTAGGGATCAAAGTGCCTGAGGATAACCTTGAGGGAGTACCAATTGCAAATCCCGTCGATGTTAGTTCACATGTTCCCCTAAATTCAAATCTAGGCATTGATACCCAAGGTAGCGTACGCAGGGAAGTTCGATCAGGTGGTCGAGGTACGCAGGGCGGAGAAGATGGTGGAGTCAGCCTTCAGCTGATATTTGAGATGTTACAGGCTCAGCAAGCTGCTATAGCATAACTGCAAAATCAGAATCGTGCACCAAGTGGGGTCGAACCCGAGCCCTCACCAGAAGTTGTTCATAGGGACGAACCTGTACCGGAGAGATAAAACGCAAATGAATCGAGGACTGACCCCGCCATTATGGAAATGCTCGAGGAGCTTACTAAACCGATTTAATCAGGAGAAAAGAAAATGAGGCAAATGACAAAAAAGTAGAAACATACAACTACCGGGTTGACCAAACACCGGGGGCACCACCGATTCTAAAGGGTTTGGATTCGAAGAAGTTCGTGCATAAGCCTTTCCTCCAAGTGCGGCTCCGAAGCCCATTCCGAAGAAATTCCGCATGCCAGAAATTCCCAAGTACAATGGGACCACCGAACCTAATGAGCATGTCACTTCTTATACATGCGCAATAAAGGGAATGACTTAGAAGATGATGAGATTGAATATGTTCTACTGAAGATATTTGGAGAAACTTTATTGAAAGGGGCGATGATATGGTATGACAATTTGTCGCCCAATTCCATCGATTCCTTCGCCATGCTTATAGATTCCTTCGTGAAGGCACATGCCGAAGCAAGAAAGGTTGCGACTGGGAAGTCGGACCTCTCCAAAGTGAAATAAAAAGACAACAAAATAAGGGAATTTGTATCTCGGTTCCAGATGGAACGCATGGACATACCCCAGGTCACAGATGATTGGGTTGTTCAAGCCTTTACTCAAGGATTGAACGAACGAAGTTCAGTAGCATCACGGCAACTAAAGCAGAATTTAATTCAATATCCAGCAGTGACTTGCACTGATGTGCATAATCTATACCAGTCAAAGATCAGGGTCGAGGATGATCAATTGGGGACCCCTTCCGGTTCCGTTTACCCAAACAAGCCCATCAGAAGAATTCGAAGGGACATCGATAGAGAACCCTGATCGAACAGAGATCGGTATCAACCATACAACACATATCGTAGAAACAATGGCCCAGGACATAATCCTGTTCGAAATGATTAGAGGAATGATCGAGGACAGAGCTCTTGAGGGCTCATGAGAAAAATTTTCTTCGATAAACATGTTGAGCCCACAGAAGTGCCACGATTATCAGAATACAACTTCAGCATCGATGCATCAAGGTATTATATCAGCCATTGGGAGAATCAAGGATACTAGATAGACTAGACCAATACAGACTGATCCGGCACAAAGAAACCCTAATCAAATATGCAAATACCATGGTACCCATGGTGATAGAATCGAAGACTGCCGACAGCTAAGGGAGGAGGTGGCTCGACTATTCAACAAGGGTCACCTCCGAGAATTCTTGAGTGACCGAGCTAAAAATCATTTCGAAGACATGGACGCAAACAGGAAGAACCACAACACGTGATTCACATGATCGTTGGTGGGGTCGACATTCCACAAGGTCTTGTGTTCAAACGCACCAAGGTGTCGATCACAAGGGTAAAATGAACTTGAGACTATGTAACAGAAGGCACCTTGTCATTCAACGATGAGGAAGCAGAGGGGATCTCACAACCCCACAATGATGCATTGGTAATCTCTATTCTTATGAATAAAATTCAGGTTAAACGTGTCTTAATTGATCCAGGGAGATTAACCAATATTATTCAATCGAGGGTCATGGAATAGTTCCGCCTACAGGATCAGATCGTGCTCGCAGCTCGGGTTCTCAATGGTTTCAACATAGAGAGTGAAACAACCAAAGGTGAAATCATCTTACTAGTAAATGTAGTCGGGACTATTCAGGAAACAAAGTTCCATGTGATCGAGGGCGATATGAGATACAACGCCCTACTCGGAAGACCCAAGATTCACAACATGAGGACGGTCCCCTCAACCCTTCACCAAGTGCTGAAATTCCCGACATCGGATGGAATAAAAATAGTGTATGGGGAACTCAAATAAGAAAGTAACTCAGTGATAAAAATGCTCAGTTTTTTCATAGTTTTCAAAATAATTCCACTTTTCAAGAATATCAGTGAAAACTCAAATCCTTTACCGAAATCGTCGTAAAATATGAGATAATTTGAAGACCGTAAATTTTTCCAAAAATCCTTTCCACAATGAATTAGATGTTTCTTTTTCTTTCCAGATAGCAAGTGTAAAATACCTCTCTATACCCACATATCAATGTGTGTAAAGTTCATGAATGATGTGATACCGTACAACATGAGGAAAAATGCATCTATATGCTTGTATGTCATGTGTGCATGCCAATTCCATGTATCTCAGAGATGAATCATGTACTCAAACTCGCAGAGTACTGAATCTCACTGTCTCACACTTTTCACTCATCATGATCAACCACTCGGTACTGTATATGGCCCATACGGCCCAGGGAAATCCGTCCCGGAACATATACAACACTAACTATAAGTCACTCAGTACCGAGGAAAAAGGACAATCCAACCCTATGGAGAAATCCATCACCAGGTATCAAGTACTTTGGACAAATACATGTCCAGGGAAATCCATCCCTCAATAATATCATTCGCGCTCTCTGGGGTGTGTAAAGACTCCGGAGGGGCTCCTACAGCCCAAGCGCTATCATAATCATCAATATAACCACTGCGGCGTGCAGCCCGATCCAATAACTGTCACTCATAAACAGGCTCTCAGCCTCTCTCAGTCATCACTCTCTCCAGTCTCACTCACGGGCTCACAATGTCATGAAACTAGCCCGACAACAATGATATGATGTATTAATACACAACAACTAAGACTGAGATGTGATATGAATGCATGAATATGACTGAGTATGAAATACCAATGAAATCAGTGAGATGACAGTAAGAAGCGACCACTATGGGTCCTAACAATATCAGCATAAGGCCCAAACAGGATAGCTAGCATGATTCACAGTTCAGTTACTTAATCATGTGGTGAAAACACAGATATCAACAAAATAGGGCCACTAAACAGTGCCATGAAAACAAAGGAGTCACAATTCACCGGGTGCATGCCCACACACTTGTCACCTAGAATGTGCGTCACCTCATCATCAATCACATAGCACGTAACTCGGGGTTTCATACCCTCAGGACTAAGTTTAGAAGAGTTACTTACCTCGAACAAACTAATTCCAATACCGAGCAAGCCAAGTGATGCTCCAAAAATGCCATCCCGCACGTTCCGACCTTTGAACAGCTCGAAACTAATCAAAACCAACTCAAATACATCAAACAACGCTAAAGGAACCAATCTCAATCGAAAAAGGTCGAATATTTAATCAAAAGCCCAAAATCGGCCAAAAAGCCCAACCTGAGTCTGCGCCTCGGAATCCGACAAAACTCATAAAATCCGACAACCCACTCAATTACGAGTCCAACCATACTAGTTTCACTCAAATTCGACTCTGAATCGATGTTGAAAACTCAAAAAATTTACTTTATGAAATTTTAGACAAAACCCTCAAATTTCACTTTGAAATCATCAATCAAATGCTAAAAACACAGATGGATTCATGAAATATAACCAAAATGAAGTATAGAACACTTATCCAATCCATATGGTGAAATTCTCCTCCAAATATTTTCCAAATCCGAGCTCCCCAACTCAAAATATGCCCAATGAACAAACCTTCGATATTAAATACTTTTGCCCAGCTGTTCTGCCTCGTTTTGCATGCCAAACGATCCCAAAACTTACTTTTGATGCCTCCAATATATTTTTGTGAAATTTCAGTCACGATAGGCTTTTGAATCACTCCATTTGACCTTATAATGAAGGAGATATGTTGGTTTCAATATTTGAAAGTAGTGCAGATTTTTAAATACGAAGTCAGTGGTAATTCCGTAATTAGTCTGAATAATCTGGCAACCCAATTCTTAGTAAAATGACCATAACATCCTCATACGATGTCCAAATTCGACGATTCTTTTTGCTATGGATTCGTAATTAAGATACGGATCTAATTATTTAAGGTAAACAGAAATCGGAGCCCATTGGTTCAATGTGGTACCATTTATGCTTGAAGAAACGACGTCGAAACATAAGAAAAACGAGTGCAACACAACCCAATTCTATCCAAAACTCACCCGAGCCTCTCGGGACCCTGTATGAACATACCAACAAGTACCATAACATAATACGGACTTGCTTGAGGCCTCAAATCACGCATAACAACATCGAAACGATGAAACACATACCTCAAATCAAACTTAATGAACTTTCGACTTCCAAAAACTCGCGTCGAAACATATCAAACCAACTCGGAATGAACTCAAATTTTGCATACAAGTTCTAATATATCAAACAGAGCTACTCGTTCCCCAAATTACCGAGGGAAGTGCAAATTCTCAAAACGACCATTCGGGTCGTTACATTCTCCTCCACTTAGACATATGTTCATCCTCGAATGTGCCAAGAGTTGTTCCCAAGGCCATCAAACCGCCGTATAACTTAACCATGCACATACTAGTGGTTGATCCCATGTCACCCTATTTCAACTAGGCCCGACCACACCACACAACTTAATATCATTACTCCATCCTTATTCCGTAAACTACAGTATCTAATTTCCAACATCTGGAATTACTACAAGACCCGAACTTCGCATATACACACTGTATAAGTATGAACAAGCTGTATCAAACCATAACCATGACCCACGACACAATCACAGGATATACCACACAACTCAAATACTCATAGCGACCCCAATAGCTGCTCGATAACCAACTCGACACCAGTAACGAACCTTATATCAACTAAAATCTTATTCTGGACCTTTATACACTGCCAATGATGAAAGAAACACATAGAAACTCATAACCACCTATCAGACCGACAAGTCATAGAACTCTCCTTTCTTCGACAAGAACTATAGCCGATTTCTAAGCCGACTTCTGACATTATCCTTCCAACTATGTTGAACCAATTACGATAGTATCCATTCTAGGTCCAATGACCTCATCTCATCCAACACAATCATTCTAGTGACATGCCACATCAACACAATCTAAAGCTACAACTCGTGCAACCCGTGCACCAATAAGCGATAACCCAAATGTACTCAAATCATGAAAAAATGACTTAAACAAGAGAACTCTCCCGCAAGCTTAACAAGTACTGCCACAACGAAATACTGAAAATCCATTACACCCTGTAGGACCATCATACGAATCTAACACAAAGGTTCATACCTTAACATATTTTGCTGTAATGCGTGCCCCATCCAAATTAGTCCATGGAATATACCTCAACCCACCCTGCTCAAAATCAATAACCACGTGAAATTTGACATCAAGTACTCAAAGTGCATTACAATAACCACGGAGAGGAAAATGACACAGTGCCATACAAACCCCGAAAGAATATAACCAATACGCCATCAATCGTACAATACTCATCTCGCTCAAATTTCGTTATAAGGCCCTAATAGAACCGCATCATGTTTGCTTATTACCCACAATTCACAGCTCCTAGTAGCATAGAAGAGTAACCCACAGATCATTTCAGAAAATGAATACTCTCAACAACAACCAAATGATACATCCCTCAGCAATAGCAGTATGGAGCCAACCAATCCGACTCGGTGTAGAAAACATATCCTAATTGGGCCTACCAATGGACCCCAAATCAGCTCTAGTCACCCCACAAATAGATAAATAACCCCCTGATGTTCCACAATGACTGAATCATAACACATACTATCATCCGGCTAGCTGCGGCCATGACTTCACAGCCCACAACCATGATACAGTTTGCTCCTAAGAACTCCCAGTCTCCAAACCCATAAAACACACGAATCACCATATCTGATCCCATCTCCACCGCCTGAATGTCTAACACATATCTCATACACGATCATCCCACGAGGAATACTTCTATAATTCTTCTGTGCCACTTAGAAAAATTTGAATATCAGTTGTCGATCAACCAGGAATGTCGTAATACCAATGAAGTATCCATAAATCAAAACACATTGCCCCTTCTGAAATGTATGCTTTCATCCAGCCATAAATATCATTCACCTAGTCATTTGAAACCGTACATGTTTCCTAAGAATACACCGTGACCTTGCTCATGCAAATATCATTCCCACACAACACACCGCATATACCATACCATCATATGGAAAGTACAAAAATCTCATAATCCACCCCGAGTCATAGTAAACTACATACTTAACCAGTTAGAAAGCTTCAATTTGATCTCATCCAGGAGAAAATCCCTATTCGCAGCATGTTCCACACACCAGTAGGAAATATACACCTCGAACCATGGTAGTAACCATTGAAAAGTCTTCGAAACTCATTTGCACATAATCAAGCCATCAGAACTCAATCTCTCTATCTCATCCAAGCCACACAGGCTGCCAAAACCCAAGAGCATTGCCACGAAGCACCTGTAGAAACCCACCACATCATAAGCACCCAAAGAACCGATTATATACATTACTGTGTTGATCCAACCTACTAACAAGCTATCCTAATTCTCCGAGTCCTTCCCGAATTTCCTTTAATATTGATACTTCTCCTTACTAGAACAATACAATCCTTAACCAAACGTGTCCCACGAACTCTAGCATGGAACCAGACCTCCCTAAGTCTCATAAGCCGCTGAATTCCCTCTTAAGAACCCCAAAAGTACCACAACTAAGATACCCACTCTGAAGAGACCTTCCGTGAATCTAAAGCCGCTTCTTTCCCCTTTCCTGATGCTGAAATGTAGAATCCATAATGATATAAAAATGCCACAAGTCCTGACACCCTCCAATATAAATCTTAGTTTGTAGCCAAATACACATCCTGAAGATTTCCAATTGCTACATATAAATCTTTAATCCATTAGAACCATTCTTGAGAGTCATCCACTCTACTCAAATCTCAATTAAACTGATCAAACAGACCGAACGACCTGTGCCCCATTTGCACACCAACACCCTAAGAAGTAATCCACACTTCTAAGCAACCGAGTGAATTCCCTACTCCATGCATACTACATTCTTTACGGATAACAACTCAATCATTTAGTGTTTCCCATATACCCAAAAACATAATACAACCCGTATCCAGAAATTCCTTTACTCGAGTCCTCTCGAACGCAACCTCTGCCAGTCATAACTGATTCACAAGTATACCTCAAACTGAAACCAATACAACACATGACCGTGCAATCAGCTTATCCATAGCATACTCCCCCACTTGGCTCCAAGCCATAGATCAAAGCACACAATAACTCACAATGCCCATACTCTGTTGCTGCAAAAATCGTGCACTAAACTTCAACTAAATTCTTCATAAGTTCATGTAACACAAACTATCTAATATCTCAAATCATCTATAAATCTCGCGTTCATCCTCGTAATAGCCAAGCCAACTTCTACAAGCGATCCAAGCCAACTTCTACAAGCAAAATTGCTCTATATATAATTCACTGGTAAAATAGAACTCACTACAAAACAACATAGGGATCACTCAAAACTCAGGACACCCTGCAAGAGATAACCCACCTGCTTCGCCTCAAACTAACATCTCTTTATACCCTTCCACAATCATAACTATTACGCAATCACTTAATCTTCCTGAGTCTGAACTCATATCACAACATGAAAATCTACGTCACTCCTCAACTAAAAATGATAAAAGGATCCTTCAACACACCCATAATTCGAGACTATACGTCAATCAAGACGGAAATCAAGCAACAAATTTACATCTCAATCAAACTCTTTTCATCACATTCGAACGATCTGAACACTTTCCACAGTCACATCATACTCGCCACATAGTCTTCCAATCACAAATCCCACTAACAGGGACACCACCAGACATATAAATCCCAAAAGTAAATGCTCACACAATTAAAATCTCCGTGCTCAAGCTACAGTAAAAACCCGGCCTCAAGTCCTCCAGACTGGCCCATCACCAGAACACCAAAATCATATTTTTCACCTCAACCATGGAATCACAAGCCGTCGATGCACAGCTGATACCGAGCGCTCACATGCACATACGAATACGTGGAATGAATTCAAAGAGTTATGCTTCAAGCTGAATCAATGTCGCACGATAAGGAAAGAAATATGGGATGTATATCCTATATGTCATGTAGCCTCTCGAAGATAGGTATGGACGTCATCATACCGATGCACAAGACTCTACTAGACACTTGCTCATGACTTGTAGAACCAATAAACCTAGAGCTCTGAAACCAATATGTCACGACTTAAAATCTGCTAGTCGCGATGGCACCTAAACCAACCCGCTAGGTAAGCAAACTAATAACTGTCCAATTTCAATAATAGTGATAAGACAATCAAACAAAGGAATTTCTGAATCTTAAACCTTTCCCAAGGACAGGTAGTACAAATTATGAGCTTCTACGAATAGAATTTACAAAGTTGATATGAAGTAAATAAATCTTCTCTTTGAAAAATACATAAACAGAGTTTTTCTAAATCTAAGGCTACCATGAACAAGAGGCATCTACAACAGGAAAGCAGGTACATCTTCAAATCAGCAACCATCGAGCACAACAACAACAACAACCAACATCTGCACGCAATGTGAAGAAGTGTAGTATCAGTACAACCGATCCATGTACTGAGTAAGTAACAAACCTAACCTTAGGTTGAAAGCAGTGACGAGCTGGAACATAGGTCGGGTCCAACACCAATAACCAATAGCAGCTCATAACAACGTAGAGCATATGAATAAGAAAGTAACTCAGCGATAAAAATGCTCAGCTTTTTCACAGTTTTCCGAAAAATAGTTCCACTTTTCAAGAATATCAGCGAAAACTCAAATCCTTTACCGAAATCGTCGTAAAATATAAGATAATTTGAAAACCGTGAATTTTTCCAAAAATCCTTTCCACAATAAATTAGATGTTTTGTTTTCTTTCCAGATGGAAAGTGTGAAATACCTCTCTATGGCCACATATCAATGTGTGTAAAATTCATGAATGACGTGATATCGTACAACATGAGGAAAAATGCATCTATATGCATGTATGTCATGTGTGCATGACAATGTCATGTATCTCAGAGATGAATCATGTACTCACACTCACTGTCTCATACTTTCAACTCATCAACAACTCGGTACTGTATATGGACCATACGGCCCAGTGAAATACATTCCGAAACATATACAACACTGACTATAAGTCACCCAGTACCGAGGAGAAAGGGCAATCCAACCCTGTGGAGAAATCCATCTCCAGGTATCAAGTACTTCAGACAAATCCATGTCCAGGGAAATCCATCCCTCAATAATATCATCCGGGCTCATTGGGGTGTGTAAATACTCCGGGGGGGAGCTCCTACAGCCCAAGCGCTATCATAATCATCAATATAACTGTTGCGGTGTGCAACCCGATCCAATAATTGTCACTCATAAACAGGCTCTCAGCTTCTCTCAGTCATCACTCTCTCCAGTCTCACTCACGGGCTCACAATATCATGAAACTAGCCCGACAACAGTGATATGATGTAGTAATACACAACAACTGAGATTGATATATGATATGAATGCATGAATATGACTGAGTACGAAATACCAATAAAATCAGTGAGATGACAGTAATAATCGACCACCTATGGTTCCTAACAATATCAGCATAAGGCCTAAATAGGATATCTAGCATGATTCATAGTTCAGTTAATTAATCACGTGGTGAAAACACATATATCAACAAAATAGGGCCACTAAACAGTGCCATGAAAACAAAGGAGTCAAAATTCACCGGGTGCACGCCCACACGCCTGTCACCTAGAATGTGCGTCACCTTATCATAAATCACATAGCACGTAACTCGGGGTTTTATACACTCAGCACTAAGTTTAGAAGAGTTACTTACCTCGAACAAGCCAATTCCAATACCGAGCAAGCCAAACGATGCTCCAAAAATTCCTTCTCGCGCGTTCTGACCTTCTAACGGCTCAAAACTAACCAAAAACAACTCAAATACATCAAACAATGCTAAAGGAACCGATCACAATCGAAAAAGATCAAAGTTTTAATCAAAAGCACAAAATCGGCCAAAAAGCCCAACCCGGGCCCGCGCCTCGGAACCCGACAAAACTTATAAAATCCAAAAACCCATTCAATTACGAGTCCAACCATACTAGTTTCACTCAAATCCGACTCCGAATCGATGTTGAAAACTCAAAAATTCACTTTATGAAATCTTAGACAAATCCCCCAAATTTCACTTTGAAATCATCAACCAAATGCTAAAAACAAAGATGGATTCATGAAATATAACCAAAATCAAGTATAGAACACTTACCCCAATCCATATGTGTAAATCTCCTCCAAAAATTATCCAAATCCGAGCTCCTCAACTCAAAATATGACTAAATGTACAAACCTTCAATATAAGTACTTTCGCCCAGTTGTTCTGCCCCGTTTTGTGTGCCAAACGATCCCAAAACTTGCTTTTGATGCCTCAAATGTATTTCTTGTGAAATTTTATTCGATATAGGCTTTTGAATCACTCCATTTGACTTTATAATGAAGGATATATGTTGGTTCAATATTTGGAAATAGTGCAAATTTTTAAATACGAAGTCAGTGGCAATTTCGTAATTAATCTGAAAAATCTGGCAACCCAATTCTTAGTAAAATGATCATAACATTCTCATACGATGTCCAAATTTGACGATTCTTTTTGCTACAGATCCGTAATAATGATACGGATCTAATGCTTTAACCAAAATAGAAATCGGAGCTCATTTGTTCAATGTGGTACCATTTATGCTTGAAGAAACGAAGTCGAAACATAAGAAAAACGAGCGCAACACAACCCAATTCTATCCAAAATTAACCCGAGCCCCTTGGGACCCCGTACGAACGTACCAAAAAGTACAATAAAATAACACGGACTTACTCATGGCCTCAAATCACGCATAACAACATTGAAACGATGAAACACACATCAAATCAAACTTAATGAACTTTCGAACTTTGGACTTCCAAAAACTCGCGCCGAAACATATCAAATCAACTCGAAATGAAATCAAATTTTTGACACAATTCCTAATACATAATACGGAGCTACTCGTGCCCCCAAACTACTGAGCAAAGTGCAAATACTCAAAACGATCGTTCGGGTCATTACAGAAAGGGTATGGGCTAGGCATCGTTTTGAAGTCCCCCACAGGTAATACAATTAGACAATCTATCAAAACTTCCAAGTTAACTAATAATGAGGCCGAGTATGAGGCCATGCTTTCAGGTCTCGAGCTAGCTAAGAGTTTGGGAGCAGAGGTCATCGAGGCCAAATGTGACTCTCTACTTGTGGTAAACCAAGTCAACAGAACTTTCGAGGTTCGGGAAGACCGAATGAAGAGGTACTTGGACAAGCTACAGTTGGCTCTACATAGATTTAACGAATGGACCCTATAGCACGTACCTCGAGAGCACAACGGCGAAGCCGATGCTCTCGCAAATTTGGGGTCATCGGTCGAAGTTGACGAGCTTAGCTCGGGGATTGTCGTACAACTTTTGAAATCAGTAATCGAAGAAGTCCAGACCGAAATAAACTCCAAAAGTCTTATCTAGGATTGGAGGAATAAGTATATCGAATACCTAAAGAATGGGAAGTTTCTATCAGATCCTAAAGAATCGAGGAATCTATGCACGAAGGTCGCACGGTTCACATTGGCCGAGGATGGAACACTATATAGAAGGATGTTCGATGGACCATTGGCAATATGTTTGGGTCCAGGAGATACCGACTAAGTCCTGCGGGAAATTCACTAAGGCACTTGCGGAAATCATTCTGGTGCCGAGTCATTGGTTCACAAAGTCATCAGAGCAGGAAAATGAGACAAAAGAGTTTGTTCAAAAGTGCGACAAATGTCAAAGGTATGCGCCAATGATTCACCAGCCCAGGGAAAAACTCCACTCAGTCTTATCCCCATGAGCATTCATGAAATGGGGAATGGACATCGTCAGCCCTTATCAGCCCCAGTAAAGCTCAATTCATTTTGTTTATGAATGAGTATTTCTCTAAGTGGGTTGAAGCACAGTCCTTCAAGAAAGTTAGAGAAAAAGAAGTCATAGACTTCATCTGGGACCACATTATATGTCGATTCGGGATGCCTGCCGAGATCGTATGCGACAATGGGAAGCAATTTGTTGGCAGCAAACTGATAAAGTTTCTCGAAGACCACAATATTAAAAGGATTCTATCAACGCCATATCATCCTAGTGGGAACGGATAGGCCAAATCGACAAACAAGACCATCATTCAAAATCTAAAGAAAAGATTGACCGACGCTAAAGGAAAATGGAGAGAAATATTGCTCGAGGTCCTTTGGGCATACCGTACAATGTCGAAATCCAGTACAGGGAAAACACTGTTCTCTTTAGTCTATGGTGCCGAAGCTCTGATCCCGGTCAAAGTCGGGGAACCTAGCCTCAGGTTTCAGTATGCAACGGAAGAGTCAAATCACGAGGCTATGAATATAAGCCTCGAATTTCTATATGAAAGACGGGAAGCCTCCCTCGTTCTAATGGCCGCACAGAAACAACGGATTGAAAGGTATTACAATCGAAGATTCAATCTTCAACACTTTAAAATCGGGGACTTAGTTCTGAGAAAAGTCACCCTCAACACTCGAAACCCTAACGAAGGAAAACTTGGCACGAACTGGGAGGGACCGTATCAGGTCCTCGATATCGTCGGAAAAGGATCCTACAAACTTAGCATGATGAACAGCGAGCAATTACCAATCAATTGGAACTAGGGGTGGTAAAATAGTTAAAAGAAAACAGTTACACACCCATATTATCCACTAAAAATGAGTTGGATAATGAACTTTTTAAAAACGGGTCAAATAAGGATAAGAATCATATTATCCATTTAGAAAATGGATAACCAATGGGTAACCAATGGATAACCTATGGGTCTAACTTTTACATTTATAAAACCTCAAATTGGGGTTACTCAAGTTAGGGAGACTATGAATTCTCCGAAAAGTGATCATATGCAAGATGTCATGGATAGTATGGTTACCCATATTATCCGTTGGTTAAACCATTTTTATCCCTATTATATACGGGTCGGGTTGGATAATTTATCCATTTTTTCATTAGCCATTTTCGACCCGAACCATATCCAACCCGACCCGCCCGTTTGCCACTCCTAATTGGAACATATCACTCCTCAAATGATATTACTGCTAAGGTACGACCTTCTCTATTTTTATTTATATTTTATATTAACCAATTGCAGGTGTTCAATCGAAGACATCGAGGGATTCTTTGACACAAATTCCTTAGGCCTGAAAGCATGTTGCACTCTTTTTCCCTTAGACCTGTTTTTGTCCCAAATGGGTTTTTTCCAGCGAGGTTTTTATTGAGGAAACAATTGTTTGTGCTAACTTAGAGCAATTCAACAATATAAGAGGCTTCTTTACAATCAACTTTGAATACTGGAGGGCATCACCCTCAAAATTCAACTTTGTTACAAGGACAGTACTTCGGTCAACAAGGTCTCGATAGGTAAATTTTGTATGTAAGGGCCGAACGGTAGAACGAACCGTGCCCATGTAGATTACTCGAGCCCTAATGGAAAACATGTACGCATTTATAATCTATTGAGAGAAATACTTTTCCTTGCCAAATATTTCATGCCTTAGAAAAAGTTTTACTTTACAAATTCATACTTTTGATATATTGTGGAAATAGGCTTAAGGGTCGATCACAACTGAAGGTCAAACAACTAATCCCACACTCGGGGAATACCGTCCAAAAATTTGACATAATCGAATTACTAAAGCCTCAAGATCGTAAGACCTTAAAAAGGAAATCCTCAATTTTATAGGCCACGTCCACCCCACTCAGGGACTGACACTTCGAACAAATTCGAAGTGTAACCGGGAAAAAATCCTAAGAGGCAAATCCCAAGGCTACGGCCAAATTAATACGATTCAGAGACGTCCGAATTCCGTAATAAAACAGGCCTTCAAATATTTTCACAAACCCGGTTAAAAAGGCTACCCTCGGCAAAATTATAAAGGGTTTCGATGACATCAACCCTCGAAAACCCTAAGGGGTATCGAATTGTTTGAACTCTCGAACAATTTTATTTCATGCTAATGCATAACAAAACAAAGGGTTTTGATAACATCAACCCTCAAAAACCCTAATGGGTACAAATTTATCTCATGCTAAGGCATAAAAAATTGACTTTGGTCAAATTGCCTAAGTTTCAAACTTATGAACAAAATCTTTCATAAGGCATGAATGAAACAAAATTTTCACAAGGCAGAAAATGAAATAAAGACAAGTCGGAAAGGAAATAAATCTTTATATATATATATATATCTATGAGAATATTTACAAGGTCCGATCAGGATCCTTCACAAAAGAACAAAAATAAAAAATCCTAAGGTTCCTAATTTTCCTCGGGGTTAGCTTCTTCTCCATTGAGGGACCCCCGGTATCGGACACGCTCTCACTCCTGGCATCATCATCATCATCGGAGGAGGAGGATAGTGCCCTAGCATCGTCTTCGAGCCCTTTGGCCTTTTCTATCTCATCAGTGAGATCGAAACCTTGGGCATGGATCTCCTCGAGATTTTCCCTCCGATATTGGCACTTGGCGAGTTCGACAACCCAATGTGCTCGAGTTTGAGCGATCTCGGTAGTCTCTCTTTCTTGGGCTTGAGCAGCTTCAGCATCAGACCAGAAAATGGCCACGATCGCCTCTGCATCTGCTCTGGCCTTTTCAGTCTCAGATTTGATCTTTTCAAGTTCGGCGGCCAACCGAGCCTCGAGCTCCTAAATTTTCTTGGCCTGTGCCAAGCTCTACTCATGCATGCCATGAAGCTGACTTTTGGTTGATGACAGCAAGGCTCGAGTAGCCTCCTTTTCTAAGGCAAGGCGGTCCATATTCTATTTCCATCCCAAAGTCCCCGCCTGCATCTTATTGAGCTCTTCACGAAACTGCTCGATTCTCTCATCTTTTGCTGAACCTGTGAGATTGAAGTGTTAGCCATCATCCCCGAACCAATTCCATGAGCCTCTAAGATTTTTATTACCTGCTCAATCAGGTCGGTTTGTTATTTATGAACCGTGGCCAACTCGGCTCAGAGGTCCTTGATCTCCTCTTCTTTTTGCCTACTGAGGAGCTTGAGGGCGTCCTTATCCTCGGTAATCCCTTGAAGATCAACCTTGCATCGGCTCAGTTCAACTCAGGATTTTGAAAATTCCTCCTGATGAAGCATTAAGGCCTATACATAAATAAGAAAAGAAGTTAGCCAGGAAGAGTAAAATAGACACAAGTATAATATCGACGAGGGGAGTTAAGACTTACCCGATTTAGAGCCTGTTGTGCCTCATTGAAAAGACTAGATGCCTCGCCCGAATCCTTCCTCAAGATCTCCAAGTCACTCAGGCCGGCAGTATCTTCGAACCCAGTAAAGTAATCACGGAAAGGGTCCTCATTTCCGTGGGATCCTTCTATGGAGGGGGTCTTTAAGGCCCGAGCATCCTGAACCATCCCCTCGGAGAACGAAAGGAGAGACGGGGAGACTCAAATTTATATTGCCCCAAGTGGGTCACTTGGGGCATTCTCTGCATCTCGAGAGGCCTTGAGATCAGCCCATGTAGTCGTACCCACCGTTTGCTCACTATGATGGGAGGCATCTTCAATCTTCGACGACTCGGGGACTTTGACCAAGTCTTTTTCCAAGGCCCCCTCATCTCGAGGGGGAGTCTTTGCAACTTTCACCGACTCATCAGCCTTTGGGGCCTTAGTGTTCATCTTCACTTGGGCCACCAGCCCAGACTCGTCTTCGTCTTCTTTATCTTCCTTCCTCAGGCTTCAAACTGACTCTTTGGTCAGAAGGATAATTTTCTTCCTGGGCTTACGAGCCCCTCTCTTCTTGGGCTCTGGATCCTCAGAGGTTGAGCTCATTTTCCTCTTTCTATCCTTCACCGGTTTCGGGTTCGGGGTCAAAGTCTCCTCCTCACCAGACGAAGGCCTCATGACCGCATCTTTGCCAATGCCTGTATATAAGAAAATAGGGTAAGTGTGGGATAAATGTTTTAACAAAATCACCAAACACATGAAAGGGGGCTTACTATGATTTTTGGCTCCCCATCGGCCCTTTGATAAGTCGCGCCATGCGCGCTCAGCATACGTCGATGTCGAGACTAGGTCCCTGACCCAACTCTTAAGGTCAGGGATGGCACCAGGCATCCAGGCATCGACTACATCGAAAAAGAACATTAGTGAGAGAAAGCAAAGAAGAAAAGTAACAAATAAAGGGGATCGTACTTATGTTTCATATTCCACTTCTCGAGAAATGGAATCTTCTCGGTCGGAATTAGGTCCGAGGTATTAACCTTCACGAATTGACCCATCCAGCCTCGGTCCTTGTCCTCGTCTATACTAGAGATGAAGACTTTGGTGGCTCGATGTTAGAGATCTATTAACCCACCTCGGTAAAGCCGAGGGCTGTATAACCTGATGAGGTGGTTGAGGGTGAAGGAACCCGTCGACTTTGCTCGAGAAAAATTAGAGCAATATGACGATCCTCCAGAAGGAGGGGTGAATCTGATCGAGGGTCACCTGATACTTTTTATAGAAGTCCACAATGATTGGGTCAAGAGGACCCAACGTGAAAGGGTAATTGTAAACACTCAAATACCCTTCCACGTGGGTGGTAATAGCCTCCTCTGGGGCCGGAATCACAACCTCTTTGTTTTGCCAGTTGCAGTCCTCCTTTACTTTGTCGAGAAAGATCTTAGGTATCGAGCATATGTATCTCGATACCGGATCGCAATGACCGGGGACCAACGAAGTTTTCTCGGTCTTGAAATCAGAGCTGACTACACACCCCCTAGGAATACATTCCTCAAGGCGAGGTTCCATCGGCGCTTTCCCGCCGGCTGGTTGAGAAGATGAAGCAATTTCTTTTTATGGTACGATTTTTGACATTTTTGCCATTTTGTTTGAGTTTGAAGAAAGAAGAAGATAATAGGACATGATGTTTGAGAATGGGTTAACAACGAAACCTGTAGATCTTGTAGAACGGAAGAACTTAGAAGATGTAAAAAGCTTTGGAGATTAGAGGATATTGAAAGAAAAGTTTGAATCAATGAGAATAGGCCTATTTATGGGTTTCACGACGACGGTTCGAATTCACTAGTGGCCGACCACCAACTGACACACATTAAATGCCTGGAAAACTGCACCGACGGGACATTTCAGTCACTTCTATCGCTTACGTCAAGGAGATGATGTCATGATAGGTCGAGGATCGAAGGCTCAATTCATTTCTTGTCATTACACTCCGAAAAATGAGGGACTACCTGTATACGGTTAAAATCGAGCTCACCCAATTTTACTAATTTACCGAGACTAGGGTGAAGGATCGAAGATAGATCCCGTGGTAGATCAGGCCGTGGCATGAGGACAAGGTACCGAGTTTGGGATTCGAGGTACCTATCAAGATCGAGGCCAGTAGCGATCGAGACCGAATGAGATAGACATCGAGCAAGATCGAAGATAGCATAATAACAGAAAGGCGAGATATCTGTGATTGGTCGGATATCATGCGGAAATCTTGGAATGGATCAAATCAAGAACGATTAATTAGATAATCATGGGATTTCCTTCTATAAAGAGTTATACCATAAGTAGAATTCCTCTACTATATAAAGCGGAGTTCTAATCATTTGTAACACACATTGTTCCCACATAAAAAAGCAATATAACACCCTCTCTCTCTCTTATACACTCTTGTTCATCAGTTTACTTCCTGCTTTATTACTTTAGTACCAGTCAGTTCGAGGGCACTCTAGCTCGAGGGCTGAATTGTATTTCAACACTGGTTTGCTTTAATTTATTGTCAGTTTCTATTACTAATCTTCATATTTATTAATTGGTATTAGGTGATATCACGTGTCCTTAAAACCACATTATAATTTTAATTATTATCCAATTTTAAGGGTAAAAACTTTAGAAAGGCAACAACCTCGCAGTAACTACCACTCCTAATTACTTCCACCACTATCATCAACCAATTCTTCTATTTATTATAGCAAAAATACTGATCGGGATCATCATTAATTATTTGATATACACTCTCTCTCTCTCTCTCTCTCTCTATATATATATATATATATATATATATATATATTCTTTTTTTCCTAAAATTTTGATGTAAATATTCCTCTACCAATGCATTTAACTCCATTTGTTAGAATAGATTCCATTAAGTTTCTGCACCTATCCTTTTTTTTTTGAGCTTTTGTTTGATTTCAGAAAATAGGACCATACCCGGCTAGGCATCACCGCTCATCATTACAAACTATAAGTATCCACCACCATCTTCCTCAACTATAACTAACACTACTAATTACCACTAGTTACTACCTAGAACCGTCACCATCAACCAAAACCACCACCAACTGCCAGCTCCAGTCGGCATCCACAAGCACTATCATTAGCCATCATCTTTCTTTTTGGTGAAACAAAAAGATTTTATTTATCACCTGAACAACACTTACAAAATTAGTTTTTCATATGCAACAGATAGCCCCGCTCTAATGCTCTACTTCTATATTTATATTCCTACCTTCTATCCTCATATGTAAATTTCCTCCTATACATAAGTTATCTATAGAGTGTTTCAAACCAAGCTATGTTCCTGTTTGAATGTTTCCTTCCCAGTACTTCATATATTTTGTGCCTGCATTCCTGCTTTATCTGGTTGCATAGTTGTCCTAGCCTTGGGACCTTTTGCTCCCATAATGCAATGTTTCTTGCTTTTCATATGTTGTACACCACAACTTCCAATGTTGCTAGCATAATTGCCTTGCACATTTTCCCTTTCACTTGCCTTGTCATCCTTCTGTCTAGTCCTCGTAAGTCTCTGTTTCTTACACCAATATTTAGCCATCTCAGTATTTCTCCCAAGCATTCTTTTGATAATTTACATTCAAAAAATAGGTGTTCAATTGTTTCCTCTTCATTTACACATCACACACTAATTGTCTTGCTAATTCCCATATGCTTCAGCCTTTCCTTTGTCAGGAGTCGCTTGTGTGCTGCTAGTCAATAGATAAAGTTGTGTTTAGAATGTTAATTCCATTCCATACCCACCCTCTCCAAGGCCATTCCTCCATAGCCTCTTTTTCAGTTATATCCACTGCTTAGTGTATATTCCCCAGTAGCAGTTAGCCAACGGTTTTGTATATAACCTGTTGCAAATTTGACTCTGATTGTACGTATTTTCCTCCAGTACCAGCTACAATCTTGAGGAGGTTTGTATTGCCACCATTCACTCCCTTTTGGGTGGATGTGATCCACCCATCGTACCCATAAGTTGTCTATTTTTGTTGCTATGTTCCATACATACTTTTCTACTGCCGCTCCATTCCAGACAGCTATGTCATGTATCCTATCGTGGAGGTTATTTGTGTGAGCCTTCCTATCCCATAAGAATTTCCTACACACTCATATGATGCTTTTGATTACTTTTTTTGGTAGCACAAATATGGTCGACCATTTACTAGCGACACTCTCCCTACATATGATAAGTTCCTTGATGTAACGACGTGGCTGGTTGTTTTGAGTATTTAAGTTCCATTCAGCGGAATAAGGTCTTGAAAAGCTTCATATTATGTGTAGCGACTTGTGTGCATGGTTGAATTCAATTACCAGATGATTCGGAGTCAAATTGGAAGAAGGATTCTAGTTTTGGAAGCTTAAGCGGTGAGAATTTGACCGGAATTTGACTTTTATGTAAACGGCTCTGGAATGAGTTTTGGATGATGTCAGAAGCTTCATGTGGTGATTTTGTACTTAGGCGAGCATCTAGATTTGGATTTGGAGGTACGTGGAGTAATTTGAGGCAATTCGGCGAAAATTGGAAAAAGTTGAAGTTTGGAAAATGGAGAAGTTTGACCCATAGTTGACTTTTGTGATATCAGGGTCAGAATGTGATTTCGAGAGTGGGAATAGCTTTGTGATGTCATTTGGGACTTGTCTGCAAAATTTAGCATCATTCCGGGTTGGTTTGATTGGTTTCGACACAAGTTTTTGAAGCTGGAAGATTTGGAAGTTCATAGTTTGATTCATGGCGCGATTTATATTTTCGGCGTTGTTTGATGTTATTTGAGACCTCGAGTGAGTCCGTGTGAGGTTATAGAATTTTTCTGTGTGTTTAGACGGAGTCCTGGGAGCCTCGGCTAGGTTTCGAATGGGCTTAAGGTCATTTTTCTCTATGTTTGGGTTGCTGGTTTCTGGTGTCTGCCATCCTTCTTCACAATCATGAAGTGTTATTTGCGTTCGCCTAGTGTTCTTCTGACCCACCAATTTTTTATTTCTATGCGTTCGCATAGTGTGCCTCGCGTTCGCGTACCCCTGCTCATTCAATTCATCGCGTTCGTGTCCCCCTTCCGCGTTCGCGTAGCAGGAACCAGGCCTTGGGAACTGTGATCATTTTTCCTCTTCACGTTCGCGTAAGCTCCTGCCCATTTTTTCATCGCATCTGCGTCCGTTCACTCGCGTTCGCGAAGGGTATTTCTTGGCCGCCTTCATTTTACTTCTTCGCGCACGCGATCCTTCCTCCGCGTTCGCGATGCTTTAATACCTGGGCAGGATATAAGATCTTCAAATTGAGGGTTATACCATTTTTACCATATTTTGACTTGTAGAGCTCGGTTTTGAGGGATTCTTGGTGGGTTTTTGAAGCAATTCAATTGGCTAAGTGTTATTTACCTAGTATTGAATATATTCCATGATTTTATCTTCATTTCAATCATTTAATTTGTGTTTTGGGTTGAAGAAAATGTTGGTTTTTGAAGAAAATTTCTAAAATGAAAAATCATGATTTGAGGGACGAAATGGTATCGGAATTTGATAATTTTTGTATGGTTGAACTCATATTGGAATAGGTATTCGGATTTTGTAAAAAATTTCGGGTTCCGAGGTGCGGGCCTGGGGGTCAACTTTTGGACCGATTCTTAAAATTTGATAAAGATTGAGGCTTTATGATCCGAATAGTTTCTTATGTGTTTTATTTATGTTTTGAAGTTGTTTCAGTTATATTTGAGCCGTCTGGAGGTCTTTTTCCCGAGAAATTCATTTTAAAGTACCAGTTTGTCGTCTTTGAGGTAAGTATCTTGCCTAACCTTGTGTGGGGGAACTACCCTTTAGGATTTGAGTCTTCTATGTTGATTGTAGTCCGTGTACGCGAGGTGAGGAGTGTGTGCTCGAAATTAATTGTGGAAAGTTGGCCTCTTAGGATTTTTAGGTCCTTATATTCACTGGGTATGAAGTTGTTCTTGATACGTTGAGTTTCTATTTGCCAGTTTCACCTTTACATGCTATAATTAGAGTCAATTGCCTTAGGATTCAGTCTTATTGTTTATTTGACTCTTGTTTGACTTAACTGAAGATTTTACCCCTTCCATCGCCATGCTATCTTTTCATAACTGCTTATATTTAATTGAATTTATTATTTGCTCATCCCATAATTGTTTAGTCTTAAATGGAGTTACGGTTATCTTCTATTGCTTATCCTAATTGAATTGTTGAATATCCTTCGTAATTTCTCAGGAGCTTAGATAACCTATATCCTAGCTGACTTTCCTTATTTGGAACTATTTGATTTGTGTTGGATTCCTTAATGTTGACTTGAATATTGTGGAATCGTTGCTACATTTTAGCTTTCTCTTGTTGAGTTGTTCTCCTTACGCATAGCATTCTTTACTATGGTTATTCCTTCTGAATGAGTTCTACTGTTTCTTTGTGATTTAAAGTTCTTGAGTTGATTTACTTAACGTACTATGTATTATTGTCATTGTTGTTGTTGTACTTGTTGTGGTGATGCATGAGATTTCTGTCGTGCTGTAACTGTTATCTCTATTGGTTGCGCTGCATATTTACTTTGAGACTGCGAAACGATATTCCGGGAGATCCCTATGTACTGCATATTTACTTTGGGACTACGGAATCATATTCCGGGAGATCCCCCTATACTGCATATTTACGTTGGGACTACGAAACGGTATTCCAAGATATCCCCCAGCACTGCATATTTACTTTGGGACTATGAAACGGTATTCCGGGAGATTCCCCTACACATTTACGTTTGGGACTATGGGGCAGTATCTTGGGAGATCCCTGTTGTATTATATGTGTTCTGAGCTGCTAATCTTCTACGCTTACATTCTTTTAAACATTTCTCGTGTTGTCAGTTATTTTCCTTATACTTACTAGCTGGTACGAACTATACTAGGACACTTGTATAAGCATACACGTAGCCAAGCACCCTTATCGGATAAGAAGTCTCTTGATATTTTCGAGTATAGATACACACCCTTTTTTACTTACCTTCCATGTGACAATGGCTATTTGGCACGTGAGTCATCAGTGCGGTTATGAGGTATGATGAGGGCACAAGATGCCAAGTGTTAGGGTTCAGGTATTGAGACTCGTATTGTATGATTATGAGGTGAGAAGTCATAGGGTTACTTATATTCGAAGGATATTTATTTGAAAAGTATATTCGAAAAGTATTTATCTTGAAAAGAACTATGTTTGAAGAATATTTATTTGAAGGAAGTATATTATAAAAAAAATCCTTGTTTGGAAAGGATTATATTTAAAAGACTTCTATTCAAAAACTTATGGGTGAAAGATTTATACTTGAAGATTTTGACTAATTTATTGGAGTTTGTTGGCTAAGACCTAATGTGAACATTGTGAAGTTGCTGAGTAATTACTTGTCTTTACTGTATTGTGATTTCGGATTTGGGTTGTGTTTTTGTTCACTCTTCTGTGTCCTTATTATGGTGTTCCGCTGTTACTTGTTGTTTTCTTTCCTTATTGCAGTTGCCATATTGTTAGCCATATCGCGTAGTCCTTAGATATATATCATGTTTTGTTAATCCTATACTTATGCTTGTTCACTTTATTAGACCAGTGGGTGTCTTGACTAGTCCTCGTCACTACTTCACCGAGGTTAGTCTTGATACTTATTGGGCACCGCTGTGGTGTGCTCATCCTACACTTCTGAACATTTTTTTGTACAGATTCAGGCATTGATCGTTAGTAGTTGTATGGATTCTTGTTGAGGAGACTCAAGGTAACCATGTTGCCGCGCTCGCAGGCTTCGGAGTCACCTTCTTATTTTGTAGTCAAACTGTTTTTACTCATTTCCAAATAGTTGTATTTAGAAGTTGTAGTAACCTCTGTAGAGCTTATGACTTGTACTACCAATTTTGGGAAATTTTAAATTCTGTAAAGATTTCTATATCGAGACTATTAGACTTTCTATAATATTGTTGATATTCAGTAAATGTCAGGCTTACCTAGTCCCTAATACTAGGTGTCATCACGATACCCAATGGAGGGGAAATTGGGTTATGACAAGTTTGAATCAGAGTCCTAGGTTTATAGGTGCTACGAGTCATAAGCGAGTTTAGTAAAGCCTTGCGGATCGGTACGGAGACGTCTGTACTTATCTTCGAGAGGCTATGGAACTATTAGGATAAACTTCATTCCTTCATTCCTATCGTGTGAGTTCATTGATCTTGAAATTTGAAATTTATCATTTCATTCTCTCACAGATGGTGAGGACACGAGCTGCGGTTCGTGATGACGTTACCCACGGAGCAGATGTCGCTAGGGGCAGAGGCAGAAGATGACGAGGGGCTCAGCTAGAGCAACTACCAGAGCAGCAGTCGAGGAGCCGCCAGTAATGCCAGTTAGGGGGCAGGTACCGGAGGCACCTGCTATCACCCCCGGACTTCAGGAGACTTTAGCACAGTTCCTGAGCATGCTTGGTACATTGGCTCAGGGGGGTTGATTCCAGTTGCACCAGCTACTTCACAGATCGGGGGAGGAGTCCAGAATCTCACTGCCCACACTCCAGGGCAGCGAGTTCACGTTGATCAGGTTCCAGGTGTCATGGTGACATAGCTAGTGGTCCCAGTTCAGCCCATGGTCAGGGCAGCAGCATCTAAGGGAGAGAAACTTAGATTTGCAAGGTTCAAGAGATATAAACCTCTTACATTCAGCGGTTTGGATTCAGAGAGTGCACAGGGTTTTCTGGAGGAGTGCCATAGCATCCTCCGCACTATGTGTATTGTTGAGACGAGTGGGGTTGCTTTTACTATGTTCCAACTTAAGGGAGCGGCTTATCAGTGGTGGCGGGCATATGAGTTGGGTAGCCCGGCCGATGCAGCTTCACTTACATGGGTTCAGTTTTCAGAGATATTTTTGAGAGAGTTTGTACCTCAATCCCTTCAGGATGCATGCAGCACGGAGTTTGAGCACTTGCGCCAGGGCACTATGTCAGTATTAGAGTATGCCATCAGATTCAGTGATTTGGTCAAACATGCACCTACCCTGGTCGCTGCAGTTAAAGGGCGAGTCTGTAGATTCATTGAGAGGCTCAGGCATGATATTAGGTTCAGCATGGCTCAGGATTTTGAGTTAGATGTTTCATTTCAGCAGGTGGTAGGGATCACTCGCCGGTTAGAGGGCATGTGGGACCGGGAGCGAGAGGATAGACGAGATCAAGAGAGAGAGTACAGGGAGGCGAGGAGGTCTCGTAGTCCAAAGAGATCTACTGGTCCTTATTTGGAGGTAGGGTACGACATGGTAAAGGTTTTGTGGGTCATCCAGTTCAGTTTGCATTTCGAACTTCGCACGGTGTTTCAGGTGCTCATGGGTCTCACAGTACTCGTACTGCACAATTTCCACAGCCACACCAGCAGAGAGTTTTCTTTGAGTGTGGAGATACCAGCTACATGGTGAGAGATTGTGGCAAACTCTGGACAGATGTTTCACAGCGGGGTATTCAGGCTAGTAGAGGCCGCTTGAGAGGGAGTGTCCCGACCCGTTGATGTGTTCCATATAATAGGTTGGAGGCCGTTGCGCCAGATGATGTCATACGGGTATGCGTTTTATTTGTTACAGAGGGGCACCATTCATATTTTTGTTTCCGTTCTGCTTAACGGGACGAGTTCCCTTATTTTTTTCTTCACTTATGGGTGAGTTTCATGATTAGCACTATGTTTATGTGTTTGCCCTGATGGGAGATTCTATGAGTGATAGCCCGTGTCTATCATTTGCTTTTATTCATCATTTAGAGTTATGAGACTAAAAGTGAGTCTATGTTGTTCATTGTGGTAGGTTCTGATGTGATTCCTGAGTATCCTTGGTTACGATTTATGAATTGGTACTCTACTGAGGTGAGAGTTCAGTAAGTGATGTAATTTTATTGGCAGAACTTAGTTAGTGGAAGTTTTCAATTGGTATGATGTATATTCGACATGTGGTTTAGAGTTGAGGGTGAGATCCTCGCGATTTTATGTGATTTGATATGTTTGAGTCGGGCTGTGTGTCGCGGCGGAGAATTATACCAGGATGAGAACCTTACTATTTTTCACGTACTTGATTTTCCTATTTAAAAATTGATTCGCAGTATAGTACTGATCGCGAGTTGTGCCTGTCGGTCTTGTTTGATATTTCTCTTGTGTGTTTCTCTTTATATATTCAGTCATTTTTGTTCTGTGCTTCTTGAGTTCTAGCTTACGGGGTGTGTGCCCAGTGGTGTTAGTTGTGGCTTGTTGATTCAGGTGTGTAGTTATGAGGTTTTTGTGGTTCTTGTACCATCATCAGTATGGTGGAGGTTTGAAACGGGTTCCTATTGGATATGAGGCTAATGGTCGGTGCTAGAATTGATTCCGGGCAGATATTGTGATCAGAAATGCTATTGTGGGCCTATGCGTGATGTGTCATGTTATGTGGTTGTACTCTATGGGTGTAGGCATGATTTGATACAGCTAGTTGAGATGGCGCCATCAGGCTTATGTAGATTAGGGTGACGTGGGATCACCCGCGGGTGTATGTTGGAAGTGTGCATTCAGTAAATTGAGGACTTCGAGGCGAATCTTGGCACGTTCAAGGACGAACGTCCGTTTAAGAGGGGGAGGATGTAACGACCTGGTCGGCTGTTTTGAGGATTTAAGTTTCGTTCAGCGGTATAAGGTCTTGAGAAGCTTCATATTATGTGTAGCGACTTGCGTTCATGGTTGAATTCAATTACCGAATGATTCGGAGTC
Source organism: Nicotiana paniculata (assembly GCA_005239505.1). Lineage (NCBI taxonomy): Eukaryota > Viridiplantae > Streptophyta > Magnoliopsida > Solanales > Solanaceae > Nicotiana > Nicotiana paniculata. Next base: position 32,862 of record MDKI01028685.1, read on the forward strand.
GAATTGAAAGAAGGATTCTAGTTTTGGAAGCTTAAGCGGTGAGAATTTAACAGGAATTTGACTTGTAAACAACTCCGTAATGAGTTTTGGATGATGTCAGAAGCTTTGTGTGGTGATTTTGGAGTTAGGCGAGAGTCCAGATTTGGATTTGGAGGTCCATGGAGTAATTTGAGGCAATTCGGGGAAAATTGGAAAAAGTTGAAGTTTGGAAAATGGAGAAGTTTGACCCATAGTTGACTTTTGTGATATCGGGGTCGGAATGAGATTCTGAGAGTGGGAAGAGCTCTGCAATGTCACTTGGGACTTGTCTTCAAAATTTAGCGTCATTACGGGTCGGTTTGATTGGTTTCGGTACAATTTTTCGAAGTTGGAAGATTTGGAAGTTCGTAGTTCAATTCATGGTGCGATTTGTATTTTCGGAATTGTTTGATGTGATTTGAGACCTCGAACGAGTTTGTGTGAGGTTATAGAACTTGTTTGTGTGTTTAGACGGGGTTCTGGGAGCCTCGAGTGTGTTTCGGATGGGCTTCGGGTCATTTTTCTCTATGTTTGGGTTGCTGGTTTCTAGTGTCTGCCATCCTTCTTTGCGATCGCGCGTTCGCGTACCCCTTCTTATTCAATTCATCGCGTTCGCGTTCGCGTTCCCGTTCACGTTTGCGTTCGTGTTCGCGTTCGCGTTCGCGTTCGCATCCCCCTTCCGCGTTCCCCTAGAAGGAACTAGGCCCTGGGCACTGTGATCATTTTTCCTATTCGTGTTCGCGTGTCTCTTACACGTTCTCGTAAGCTTCTACCCATTTTTTCATCGTGTCCGCGTCTGTTCACTCACGTTCACGAAGGTTATTTCTTGGCAGCCTTTATTTTTCTTCGTGAACGCGATCCTTCCTCCGCGTTTGCGATGCTTTACCACCTGGGCAGAATATAAGATCTTCAATCGAGGGTTAGATCATTTTTACCATATTTTGACTTGTAGAGCTCGGTTTTGAGCGATTCTTGGTGGGGTTTTCAAGCAATTTGATTGGGTAAGTGTTCTTTACCTAGTATTGAATATATTCAATGATAGTATCTTTATTTCTATCATTTAATTTGTATTTTGTGTTGAAGAAAATGTTGGTTTTTAAGAAAATTTCTAAAATGAAAAATCATGATTTGAGGGATGAAATGGTATCGGAATTTGATAATTTTTGTATGGTTGAACTCATATTGAAATGGGTATTCGGATTTTGTAAAATTTGTCGGGTTCCGGGGTGCGGGCCCGGGGTCGACTTTTAGACCAATTTTTAGAATTTGATAAAGATTAAGGCTTTATGATCCGAATAGTTTCTTATGTGTTTTATTTATGTTTTGAAGTTGTTTCAGTTATATTTGAGTCGTCTGGAGGTCTTTTCCCCAAGAAGTTCATTTTAAAGTACCAGTTTGTCGTCTTTGAGGTAAGTATCTTGCCTAACCTTGTGTGGGGGAACTATCCCTTAGGATTTGAGTCTTCTATGTTGATTGTAGTCCGTGTATGCGAGGTGACGAGTGCGTGCTCAGACTTAATTGTGGAAAGTTGGCCTCTTAGGAGTTTTAGGTCTTTATATTCACTGGGTATGAAGTTGTTCTTGATACGTTGAGTTTCTATTTGCCAGTTTCACCTTTACATGCTTTAATTAGAGTCAATTGCCTTAGGATACACTCTTATTCTTTATTTGACTCTTGTTTGACTTAACTGAAGATTTTACCCATTCCATCGCCATGCTATCTTTTCATAATTGCTTATCTTTAATTGAATTTATTATTTGCTCATCCCGTAATTGTTTAGTCTTAAATGGAGTTACGGTTATCTTCTGCTGCTTATCCTAATGGAATTGTTGAATATCCTTAGTACTTGCTCAGGAGCTTAGATAACCTATATCTTAGCTGACTTTCCTTATTTGGAACTATTTGACTTGTGTTGGATTCCTTAATGTTGACTTGAATATTGCGGAATTGTTGCTATATTTTAGCTTTCTCTTGTTGAGTTGTTCTCATAAGATTTATTTTCTTCAACATCACCTCATATATAGACCATTATCCAAACATAGTGGAAATTTCAATGAAGAACCATTATGTGAATGATAACAGATAAAACATTTAGTTCAAACATCAGACACGCGCCATTGATTATCAGAGAAGGCATTCAAGGCAGTTTTTTACAACTAAATCATTAGATCTATTGAAATTAAACTAAACAACGCTTAAGGAGTCAACATTTCATTTATAAACTCACAGGGAGTACAAAGGATTAACAACATACCTAATAAGAGAAAACAACAGGAACAAACAAGCAGAAATCCGAAACTCTTAGCACAGCACATCAATAATCAGCAAAAAACAGCTTCACTTTAATCCCAAGGTCAAACAAAAATCCAGAAACTTTTGAGGTGGAAGAACAACCACCGGAACAAGCTTTTGAAATCTTCAGAGAATTCCTTTTTGTGAACTCAATGCACAAACTAAGAGATGTAAAAGATGAAGAGAATATCTTTGAAAATTTCTGAGAATTGAGTGTATATCCGTGTCCCTGAATTCTCTCCAAATGAGTGTATATATGCTACTCTAAGAAGAGAATGAGAGAGGGTCTGATGGGGAATATTCTAGCATGAATTTAGGGAGTGTCAGCTGTACAAATGGATAAAAAACATCCTTTTTCAACATAAATGGACAGTTGTCCTATTTTAGTATCTCTTTTTTACAGTTTTACTCTTTTAGATATTTTCCTATTATTTACATCCCTCTTAAATTCTGAAATTACCTCTTTCCCACCCCAAATTGGCCTAATTCTTTCACTTTATTACATTTTAGTCCCTTATCTCTAATCTAGAACCTCTCAACAAATCAACAGAAAGGATTCCCTGAGTTTCCAATTCCTTAGTCCTCCTTTAAGTTCTAGTTATTGCAAATAACCACCCCAAAAGAGAAAATAAGCTCAAACAATCTATTTCCATTTCCAAACGTCCCCTTTTACTTCTGGTTAATGATAAATGAACCATTGCTAAACCATATGAATCAAAACAGAAGCAATAATTCAAAACCAAGTCATTTAGCAACTAACTTGTTATAATACCTAATTAACTTAATATTGATTAAACTAATAACTTATGCGATTAAACTAATTAACATGTAAGTAACTAAATAGTCCTATCAATCAAACAAACCAATCAAAAATTAAAACCCAGTTGATGAAACAAAAATAAACAAAGAAATAGGAGAAGAGAAATATACTGAATTTGGGCCAAAAATGAATCGACGATTAAGGAAAATTGACGAACAATGATGGCGATGGAGCTTTGGCTGATCAGTGATGAGTTTTCCAGAATTCGGTGACTGTGAGATGAACCAAGACTAACATCAATTGATTGCTCTAGTCAAGAGAAATCAGTTGATGTAGGTTTCAAGTTCAAACGGGCCAAGATTGAGGAAAAATCAAGGAAGGATGGATTTAGGGTTTTTTCGTCTTTCTTAGATCTGAAATTCGAAGGATTTGGGGAGGTTTTTGGAGAAACTAATGGGGGTATAAGGTTTAGGAGGGTGTGGAGAGTGTATGGTGTCAATTTGGGGTTAATCCGAGACAGGCCACCGTTGTGGGGTGATTTCCAGCGGCGGTGGCGGCTAGGGTTTCTATGAGTTGAGAGGGATAGAGAATGAGAGGGTTTTGAGGGGTTAGGGTGTTGGTTAGGATAGTTTTAAGGGAGGAGTGTGAGGATTTCATGTCAGTGTGAGGATTTCATGTCCGTTAGATTAAGGAGAGTTGAACGGTTGAGATCAAGCATTACTAAAACGCCACCATTTACAGTTTATTCGGTGTCATTTGGTAATGGGGGGAATTGGACCGGTTTAGCAAGGGTCTGGGTTGGGGGTGGATGGTTTTTGGGCACTTGGGCCACTGGATCATGCCTTTGGACCAATTTGCTGAAGACTAAACAAATCCTCCCTTCTTCCTTTGATTTGAAACTTAAACATGTCCACAAATCCTAAATTAAAACCTATTTTTGCACAATTAACCAATTTCTCTACTTACTAATGCTATCCTTAATTAAAAATATAAATCAAACCAAATAACTAATTAACTAATCCTAAAAATTACTAATGTATATTTTTTGTGATTCTAATAACTAAAATGCAATAAAACCTAAAATGACATGGAATTAAAATGTGACAATTTATATGATTTTTCTATAATTTTAAAATATTAAAATATGCATGAAAATACATCTAAATGCAAACAATAAATTTAAAAGAAAATCCTAAAATCTTATAAATTCAAAAACATATAGAAAAAAAAACTATTTTTTGTGGATTTTGTAGGAATGTTTCTTGTAAGGAAAACATTATGTGCTCACAACTGCCCCTCTTTCCTCGAAAACATGAAGAGTTTTCGGGCAAAGATAAAGTGAGTAATTATGAGCAATTTTTTCCCGTTGGATACTCGATGGGAAGCATTTTGAAAAAGTTTGACTGAACCTTGCTTCGGAGGTTGCCTACATATCATTGGCTATAAAGGAATCAGGTCAGTGTAGTTCTGGGAGTTTTGGTAGCTGGGACTAACGAGAAACTGTGCTTTCACTGTTGTTGCTGTTTGACTGCTGTTAATACTTGCTGAGCTTCCTTTTACACCAAAGTCAGAAATGAAATAGACTAACTAAGCCTATCAGCTATGAGTTACAAGATTCATATCTATAAGTCTTCTGAAGAGACCCTATGTCTAAAACATCAACTAAGGAGTGGACACCCTATGTTGGAAAAGATACTAGGGAGTGGAGACCCTATGTCTAAAAATATCAACTAGGGAGTGGAGACTCTATGTTGGAAAAGCAGACTAGGGAGTGGAGTCCCTATGTCAAAAATCATCAACTAGGGAGTGAAGACCCATATCTAAAAACATCAACTAGGGAGTGGAGACCCAATGTTGGAAAAGGACTCTAGGGAGTGGAGACCCGATGTCTAAAACATCAATTAGCGACTGGAGACCCTATGTTGGAAAAGCAGACTAGGGGGTGGAGACCCTATGTCCAAAAACATCAACTAGGGAGTGGAGACCTTATGTTGGAAAAGAAGACTAGGGAGTGGATACCCTATGTCTAAAAATCATCAACTAAGGAGTGGAGACAATATGTTGGAAAAGCATACTAGGGAGTGGAAACCCTATGTCTAAAACATCAATTAAGGAGTGGAGACCCTATGTTGGAAAATCATACTAGGGAGTTGAGACCCTATGTGCAAAAATATCAACTAGGGAGTGGAGACTCTATGTAAAAAACAGATTAGGGAGTGGAGACCCTATGTCCATAATAATCTACTAGGGAGTGGAGACCATATATTGTAAAACTAGACTAGGGAGTGGAGACCCTATGTATGAAAACATCAACTATGGAGTGGAGACTCTATGTTGGAAAAGCGACAAAAACAGGAGACCCTATGTTTAAAACATAAACTAGGGAATGGAGACCCTATATTGGAAAAGAAGACTAGGGAGTGGAGACCGTATATCTAAAAACATCAACTACGGAGTGGAGACCCTATATCTAAAACATCAATTTGGGAGTGGAGACCCTATGTTGAAAAAGCATACTAGGGAATGGAGAACCTATGTCAAAAAAATCAACTGGGAGTGGAGACCATATGTTGGAAAAGCAGACTAGAGAATGGAGACCCTATGTCCAAAAAATCAACTAGGGAGTTGAGACCCTATGTTCGAAAAGCAGACTAGGGATAGGAGACCCTATTTCTAAAAATCATCCACTAGGGAGTGGAGACCCTTTGATGGAAAAGCAGATAAGGGAGTGGAGACCCTATGTCTAAAACATCAATTAGGGAGTGCATACCCAATTCTAGAAAAGTATATTAGGGAGTGGAGACCCGATGTGCAAAAATATCAAATACGGAGCGGAGATCCTATGTTGGAAAAGCAGACTAGGGAGTGGAGACCCTATATCAAAAATAATCAACTAGGGAATGTAGACCCTATGTGTAAAGATATAAACTAGGGAGTAGAGACCCTATGTTGGAAAAGCGACTAAAAGTGGACACCCTATGTCTAAAAACATCAACTAGGGAGTGGAGACCCTATGTTGGAAAAGCGACTAAAAGTGGACACCCTATGTCTAAAAACATCAACTAGGGAGTGGAGACCCTATGTTGGAAAAGCAGACTAGGGAATGGAGTCCCTATGTCAAAAATCATCAACCAGGGAGTGGAGAGCCTATGTTGGAAAAGCATCCTAAGGAGTGGAGACCCTATATCTAAAAACATAAACTAGGGAGTGGAGACCCTATGGGAGTGTAGACCCTATGTTGGAAAAGCACACTAGGGAGTGGAGACCCTAAGTCTAAAACATCAATTTGGGAGTGGAGACCCAATATTGGGAAACCAGACTAGGAAGTGGTGTCCCTACGTCCAAAATCATCAACTAGGGATGGAAACCCTATGTTGGAAAATCAACCTAGGGAGTGGAGTCCCTATGTTAAAAATCATCAACTAGTGAGTGGAGACCCTATGTTGGAAAAGCAGGCTAGGGAGTGGAGACCCTATCTAAAAATATCAACTAGGGAGTGGAAACCCTATGTTAGAAAATCAGACTAGGGAATGGAGACCCTATGTCTAAAAACATCAACTAGGGACTAGAGACCCTATGTTGGAAAGGCATACTAGGGAGTGGAGACCCTATGTGCAAAAATATCCACTAGGGAGTGCAAACCCTATGTTGGAAAAGAAGATTAGGGAGCGGCGACCCTATGTATAAAAACATCAACTAGGGAGTGGAGACCCTATGTTGGAAAAGCAGACTGGGGAGTAGAGATCGTATATTTAAAAACATCAACTAGGCAGTGGAGACCCTATGTTGGAAAACCAGACTAGGGAGTGGAGAACATATGTGAAAACATCTATTAAGGAATGGAGACCCTATGTTGGAAAAGCAGACTAGGGTGAGGAGACCCTATGTCAAAAAATATCAACTAGGGAGTGGAGACCCTATGTCCAAAATCATCAACTAGGGAGTGGAGACCCTATTTTGGAAAAGCAAAATAGGAATTGGATACCCTATGTGAAAAAATCATCAACTAGGAAGTGGAGACCCTTTGTTGGAAAAAGAGACAAGGGAGTGGAGACCCTATGTCTAAAACATCAATTAGGGAGTGGAGACCCAGTGCTTGAAAAGCATATTAGGGAGTGGAAACCCGATGTGCAAAAACATCAACTAGGTAGCGGAGACCCTATGTTGGAAAAGCAGACAAGGGTGAGAAGACCTTATGTCAAAAAATATCAACTAGGGAGTGGAGACCCTATTTAGGAAAAGCAAAATAGGAATTGGATACCCTATGTGAAAAAATCATCAACTAGGGAGTGGAGTCCCTATTTAGGAAAAGCAAAATAGGAATTGGATACCCTATGTGAAAAAATCATCAACTAGGAAGTGGAGACCCTTTGTTGGAAAAGGAGACAAGGGAGTGGAAACCCTATGTCTAAAACATCAATTAGGGAGTGGAGACCCAATGTTGGAAAAGTATATTAAGGAGTGGTGACCCTATGTGCAACAACATCAACTAGGTAGCGGAGACCCTATGTTGGAAAAGCGGACTAGGGAGTGGAGACCCTATGTCAAAGATAATCAACTAGGGAGTGGAGACCCTATGTTGCAAAAGCGACTAAAAGTGGAGACCCTATGTCTAAAAACATCAACTAGGGAGTGGAGACCCTATGTTGGAAAAGCAGACTAGGGAGTGGAGTCCCTATGTCCAAAATCATCAACTAGGGAGTGGAGCTCCTTTATTGGAAAAGCAGACAAGGGAGTGGAGACTCTATTTCTAAAACATCAATTAGGGAGTGGAGACCCAATGTTGGAAAAGTATATTAGGGAGTGGAGACCCGATGTGCAAAAATATCAACTAGGTAGCAGAGACCCTATGTTGGAAAAGCAGGCTAGGGAGTGGAGACCCTCTGTCAAAAATAATCAACTAGGGAGTGGAGACCCTATGTGTAAAAATATAACCTAGGGAGTGGAGACCCTATGTTGGAAAAGCGACTAAAAGTGGAGACCCTATGTCTAAAAACATCAACTAGGGAGTGGAGAACCTATGTTGGAGAATCAGACTAGGGAGTGGAGTCCCTATGTCCACAATCATCAACTAGGGAGTTGAGACCTTATGCTGGAAAAGCATCCTAAGGAGTAGAGAGCATATATCTAAAAACATAAACTAGGGAGTGGAGACCCTATGGGAGTGTAGACCCTATGTTGGAAAAGCACACTAGGAAGTGGAGACCCTAAGTCTAAAACATCAATTTGTGATGGAGACCCTATGTTGGGAAACCAGACTACGAAGTGGTGTCCCTATGTCCAAAATCATCAACTAGGGAGTGAAAACCCTATGTTGTAAAAGAAGGCTAGGGAGTGGAGTCCCTATGTCCAAAATAATCAACTAGGGAGTGGATATCCTATGTTGGAAAAGCAGTCTAGGGAATGGAGACCCTATCTAAAAATATCAACTAGGGAGTGGAGACCCCATGTTGGAAAATCAGACAAGGGAGTGGAGATCCTATGTCTAAAAACATCAACTAAGGACTAGAGACTCTATGTTTGAAAAGCAGACAAGGGAGAGGAGACCCTATGTCAAAAACATAAATTAGGGAGTAGAGACCCTATGTTGGAAAAGCAGACTAGGATGAGGAGACCCTATGTCAAAAATATCAACTTGGGAGTGGAGACCATATGTTGGAAAATAAGACTAGGGAGTGGATACCCTATGTCCAAAATCATCAACTAGGGAGTGGAGACCCTATTTTTGAAAAGTAAAATAGGAATTGGTATCCTATGTCAAAACATCATCAACTAGGGAGTGGAGACCCTTTTTTGGAAAAGGAGACAACGGAGTGGAGACCCTATGTCTAAAATATCAATTAGGGAGTAGAGACCCAATGTTGGAAAAGCATATTAGGGAGTGGATACCCGGTGTGCAAAAACTTCAACTAGGGAGCGGAGACCCTATGTTGGAAAAGCAGACTAGAGAGTGGAGACCCTATGTCAAAAATCATCAACTAGGGAGTGGAGACCCTATGTTAGAAAAGCAGACTAGGGAGTGGAGACCATATGTCTAAAAACATCAACTAGGGAGTGGAGACCCTATGTTGGAAAAGCTACTAAAAGAGGAGACCCTTTGTCTAAAAATATCAAGTAGGGATTGGAGACCCTACGTCGGAAAAGCAGACTAGGGAGTGGAGTCCCTATGTCCAAAATCATCAACTAGGAAGTGGAGCTCCTTTGTTGGAAAAGAAGAAAAGGGAGTGGAGACTCTATGTCTAAAACATCAATTAGGGAGTTGAGACCCAATGTTGGAAAAGTATATTAGGGAGTGGAGACCCTATGTGCAACAACATCAACTAGGTAGCGGAGACCCTATGTTGGAAAAGCGGACTAGGGAGTGGAGACCCTATGTCAAAAATAATCAACTATGGAGTGGAGACCCTATGTTGCAAAAGCGACTAAAAGTGGATACCCTATGTCTAAAAACATCAACTAGGGAGTGGAGACCCAATGTTAGAAAAGCAGACTAGGGAGTGGAGTCCCTATATCAAAAATTATCAACTAGGGAGTGGAGACCTTATATCTAAAAACATAAACTAGAGAGTGGAGACCCTATGGGAGTGTAGACCCTATGTTGGAAAAGCACACTAGGGAGTGGAGACCCTAAGTATAAAACATCAATTTTGGAGTGGAGACCCTATGTTTGGAAAGCAGACTAGGGAGTGGTGTCCCTATGTCCAAAATCAACTAGGGAGAGAAGACCCTATGTTTGAAAAGATGACTAAGGATTGGATTCCCTATCTCCAAAATCATCAACTAGGGAGTGGAGACCCTATGTTGGAAAAGTAGGCTAGGGAGTGGAGACCCTATCTAAAAACATCAACTAGGAGTGGAGACCCTATGTTATAAAATCAAACTAGGGAGTGGAGACCCTATGTCTATAAACATCAACTAGGGACTAGAGACCCTATGTTGGAAAAGCATACTAGGGAGTGGAGACCCTATGTGAAACAAGATCAATTAGGGAGTGGAGACCCTATGACGGAAAAGCAAACTAGGGAGTGGAGACCCTATGTATAAAAACATCAACTAGGGAGTGGAGACCTTATGTTGAAAAAGCATACTAGAGAGTAGAGACCGTATATAAAAAAAAACTAGGCAGTGTAGACCTTATGTTGGAAAAGCAGACTAGGGAGTGGAGACCCTATGTCGAAAACATAAATTAGGGAGTGGAGACCTTATGTTGGAAAAGCACACAAGGGAGTGGAGACCCTATGTCAAAAAAATATAAACTAGGGAATGGAGACTGTATGTTAGAAAAGCAGACTAGGGAGTGGAGACCCTATGTCTAAAAATCATCAACTAGGGAGTAGAGACCCATTTTGGAAAAGCAAAATAAGAATTGGAGACCCTATGTCAAAAAATCATCAACTAGGGAGTGGAGACCCTTTATTGGAAAAGGAGACAAGGGAGTGGAGACCCTATCTCTAAAACATCAATTAGGGAGTGGAGAACCAATGTTGGAAAAGCATATTAGGGAGTGGAGAGCCGATGTGCAAAAACATCAACTAGGGAGTGGATACCCTATGTTAGAAAAGCAGACTAGGGAGTGGAGACCCTATATCTAAAAACATCAACTAGGGAGTGGAGACCCTATGTTGGAAAAGCGACAAAAAGTGGAGACCCTTTGTCTAAAAACATCAAGTAGGGAGTGGAGACCCTATGTCGGAAAAGCAGACTAGGGAGTGGAGTCCCTATGTCCAAAATCATCAACTAGGGAGTGGAGCTCCTTTGTTGGAAAAGAAGAAAAGGGAGTGGAGACTCTATGTCTAAAACATCAATTAGGGAGTTGAGACCCAATGTTGGAAAATTATATTAGGGAGTGGAGACCCTATGTGCAACAACATCAACTAGGTAGCGGAGACCCTATGTTGGAAAAGCGGACTAGGGAGTGGAGACCCTATGTAAAAAATAATCAACTAGGGAGTGGAGACCCTATTTTGAAAAAGCGACTAAAAATGGATACCCTATGTCTAAAAACATCAACTAGGGAGTGGAGACCCTATGTTAGAAAAGCAGACTAGGGAATGGAGTCCCTATATCAAAAATCACCAACTAGGGAGTGGAGACCCTATGCTGGAAAAGCATCCTAAGGAGTAGAGACCTTATATCTAAAAACATAAACTAGAGAGTGGAGACCCTGTGGGAGTGTAGACCCTATGTTGGAAAAGAACACTAGGTGTCACACCCCTTTTCTACCCCCCGAAAAAAAGATATATGTGATATTGTGGATTGCGGGTTAA